>JBAKGM010000002.1:2263987-2284342 GCA_037177215.1 Asparagus racemosus
CCCCCCCCCCCCCCCCCCCCCCCCCCCCCCCCCCCCCCCCCCCCCCCCCCCCCCCCCCCCCCCCCCCCACCCCCCCCACCAAAGTTTATTTTTTGTTGAATTTTGGGGTATATTTTGGCAAAACAAAACTTTGGGGTATCAAGGTTAAAATGAGGTAAACATTGGGGTAGTTAAGTGCAAACAACCTTTTTTAAAACATAAGAAAAAACTTTCACCAACTCCTCAACACAACCTGAAAATTGCCATAGTTTCCAGTTTCTAGGGAAAAGGCAAGTTTCTACCGGTTTTCATTTCTCATTCATACAGAAATGTAATAGCTATATGTTATGTAACAGTCGTTCCCCTTATTTTCCTTTTCTTACGTGTAAAAATATATCAGAAAGGTCAAGTATTGCCTTTGCTTTCTCCATTAATCTCTTAAAATTTTACAAAGTTTATTAAAATGTACATTATGAAATTATGGCAACAAAGACCACATGTTTCGACGTAGGGCCTTTTTTTTTTGGGGAAAACCAGAAAAAAAAAATTGATGTAGCAAACAACTACCAATTGTGGCCCAGTTTTTTAGTTCACATTCCTCCCCTTAACCAGGTTAGGATTGGACCATCTCCTACCTAGACCAATCCTAACCTGGTTAAGGACTTAACCAGATTAGGCTGTGTTTTACCAAACACACCCTAATATTAATTCTCAACTGAAATTGAATTTCTTTACATGTTTATATTAGTAATACACATGCACGCACGCCCGCGCGCGCACGCACGCACATGCATGCACGCACGCAAGCACGCGAGCGCACGCACGGCAAGCAAGCAGGCAGGCATGCATGCATGCATGCATACATACATACATATATATTACCGTGTTTTTCTTGCTATTGGACATAACTCATAAGCCAGATTTTTGGTGCTCGTGCTGATATATCTTATGTATTATTCATGTAGAAGGAGATGTCAAAGGTATCACATTCACGGGGAGAAAAAAGGAGAGGTTGAAACATTTGTCAAAAATTTGCCTGGATTTCCTGACAATATCCGATATGATAAAAAAAATATGATGTCAAACAAATTACGTAGAATAAGTTATTGAATTTTATTAAATATAATGCTCCCTCTAAACGTGCACAAGGCGCACTATAATTTTTAACTAGTTAGGTAAAAGAGCAGCATATAGAATGCAAAACAGTTTCTGACACAAGGGACAAACCTTCATCAGATTAGGATCTGACACTGCTAAGAGGCGCTTAATGAAAGCATTCATAGCAAAAACAACATCTTCACCAGCAGTACTTGTCAGCTCCTAAACATAGAAGGGAACAAAACAAACGAATAAAAATATTTAAGATTAATTATACAAGTAATAGAAAAAAAACAAGCATCTATATAATGGTTCATGTATTAAAAATACATGAAACATGGGTACCTTCAAATTTTGAGGCTCAAGAGACTTCAGGTATTCCAAAAGTTCATTATGTCCATTTGCTGACCTCCTTGCTACCTGTCGATTCAGTTCCTCAATTTCTGCTTCAAGATACTCTATATATTTTACTGCATCCATTTTTTCAGGGCCAGAATCCTTATTCCACCTAATAACTTCTCCTGACACTTTCTTTTGTGTACCGGGCTCATAATCCTGCTCATCCTACAATAATCACAGGAAATATATAATACAATTGTGTAGCAAAGTGAAACAATAATCACAGGGAATATATGATACATTGCGTAGCGACATGAAAGCCAATGCCTATATGGGAGAAAGAAAAAAAAACCAGGCACTTAAAAAGGGAATGTATATGAAACTATATAACAGACCATTACAGGACGCACGATTGATAATGAAAGCAAAAAACATTAGTGCATATCATCTTACCAGAGATATTTCTCATAGGAAAATTTTGCAACAGAAACCAAATAAACTACAGTACAATTTGCAACAGTACATCCCCCCCCCCCCAGGTCAAGAGTGATCCTCATATTTCCCTACATAATTTTGTTAATAGACAGAGCATGAAACCAAGCTGGAAAGTATAGAATACAACCAAACATTTTAACAATAAGATACAGTTTTATGATGTATACAAAAATTAACGAATAAGATTAAAACTACAACACACTTTATGAAATATGATGCGGCGCATATTATTTAACATTGCATATAATTTTTGAAATTAAACCAAGAATGAGATTCCAATATTCAAATTCATCCGTCATATCAATGGATTGACATAATTAGCTTGGATCAACAGTAACAACCACAGACACACATGAACGTTCGCAAATGATTATGAAACTATTACTGTGATAGCATAACACATGCCTGACCATAACGTATGTATGACTAGATGCTATTAAGATGAGAATTAACTTTCAAAGATAAACCTTCATTAATGATATGTTATTTGATTCAACCGTTATCAAGAATTACGCTTAAAATATCATTTGATTTTCAAAAACCCTTCAAGTCATTAGCTATTAAATAAAGTACTTTCAAGCACCAGAAGGCAAAGTGTAAGAGATCTTTTCAATTCTGCCCTTGTACTTGCGGATCAAAAACTAAAAAAGATCATAAATGAAGGGGTTTAAATAGTTAAACGTATCACTTGGTGAGTTAAATCATTGATAAATTTTATTTCAAAAGTAGCTCATAAAAAATAGGGTTTTCATTATAACTTAGCCTGTGTATAAATAATGTAACTAAACTAGTATATGTTAGTATATGATATCAGAGCATGATGCAAACAACTTTGAAACCACTGAAGAAAGAACACTTAAAATGATACACCAAGATAGGAGTTCATGAAGAGTTCTACTTCACTAGACATTTTAGCTATCATGCATTGAACCTCATGCAAGTTGAAAAAGGCAACAGTAATTTTTCAATCATATGTCTTGAGAACAAATTATACACCCCGCTACATATAGTCGTAAACATGCACAAACAAGTGCATTCCCGTGTTCTGCAAATGTAATGAATTTCAATGGTTTTCAAGCAGCTATCATCGATTAGATCCAGAAGATTTAGCAAGCATATAATTATATTTGATAAAGCACAAAAAGCTTTGGCGAGAGAGTAATTAGTAACAATATATATACACACCACAAACCACTATAAAGGAAGTAATATAAAGTGAGAATGAATACTCAACAACAATCCAATTGATGTCATTTAGTTATATCAAACAACAGATAAAACTGTGAAATACCTTTTTGTCATTTGCATCAGGAAGAGCAACTTGCTCAAGACTTTGTTGCAGTTCTATACGGTATTGTGCATTTCTAAACATATAGCCAGTCATCAAAACACTGTACATGAGCTGTGCCAAATTTTCAGCAACCTGAAAAAGAAAAAGACAAGTATAATCTCTATGGCTATTGATTTATTTCAATTAAAACAAGAAAATAAATTGTTTTTCAGTTTCCTATTGATATAAATGATTTAGAATAGTGTGTTTCCTAGAAACTAATTTCAGTAAAACAAGAGGAAAGGATCAAAGGACATCCTATTAATTAAGGTTCTTTAATGGCGGAGGGTAAGATAATGGTCATCTATTAGCTAAGGTAATAGTGATGAAGAAGAGAAAAGCCAACTGCTCTATCTTGATCTTGCAGTATAAAAAGCATAAAAACAGTTTAAGAACTAAAACGGCGACTCCAACAATCCTGTTTGATCTTGAAGTATTAAATGCTTAGAAGTTGGGAAATTGAAGGGAAGAGCTTATATTTAACTGAGCTGGTTGTATAAAGACTAGGATAGAGTGGTTGTCTGCAGGATTGGCATTGTCTGAAGTGTTCAAATGTTAATTATTACAAGGTTATAGTTGCATGTTCAATGGACATGCATGTTTTTATGCTACTACATATTTTAAATTGTGGACTTAAAAGAGAAAAATAGTCTGAAATTGTAATTAGAAAACAAACTTACTGTGGTTACAGTTATAGCAAAAAATTGGGGCGGAAGTGTTCCGATCATGTTTGTCACAGTTTGCCGCATTGCGTCAACAACCTATATGCACAAAGGAAAATGAGGAATAAGACAATAAATAATCATTCAGATATCGGGTTGAAAAATTATTGTACCAATGAGAATTAATGAGATTATGGGACAAATAAACACCAGCTTTCATTTAGAAAAGCGAGGAAGATGAATGTATCAAGTGATAATATATTACCTGCTTTGGTGCCCTCTGAACAAATAGCTCCATAAATTCTGGTTGAACATTTTTGACGTATTCAAGAAGAATGTCTCTTCTGCTCTTAGGCTGAAAAACAAGTATGCAGCAGAGTTAAATTGTGTAAGGAATGTATACAGATCGTGTCAAGAAGAATCAGAAGTCAGAACTTAGATATGAGACGAAATTTAACAAGAAGCAACATGTAATTGTAAAACAAAAAGACGACTTTCAGTGTATTGGATACTAAAGAAGTAAACCGACAAATCAGGGGAACTATCCACCTTAATCATCCCCTTCCCTCTTAGCCAAGTGCACAGGGAACATGCATATGCAATAATCAATCAATGCATACAGCATAGAATTAATCCATATATATCACATAATGTTAAGGGAGGATAAGCACCAAGCTCCACATACTTAGCCCTTGCAAGCAGTCACCAGTCAGCTTCCAGTAAGATTGTACTATACACGTACTTAACACAAAAGCATAAAATTAAACAGAAGTAGGTCAATGTTTTCAAATGTAGAACTAGCAAACATGTTCAAGCTATACATCTTGGATCTAAGATATTGCACATGGAGTCAAAACAATGATTCTCGTGCATTATACTGTAAGAAAAAACATTTTCAACGTGAGAAATTCTCCTACCTTTCGAAGTTAAACTATTGCAATTGTGCCAGAACCTTAGTGTGCGATCTCATTCTTAGCTGTGAGCTATTTCAGATGCTATGGAGGAAATCTTCTCTACAATAAGCCGCACATATAATGCATGGTCAGGAAAATATGTGTAGATAGTTCTCGACATGGATAATTAGTAAGATTACCTAGTACATTCCATAAGTAAACGCAATAAGGAACTGCAAGATAGTTTTCATTATCTACTTAATTTGTCATATTACACAGGGTACAACCCGTGCAACAACAAACAAACTCATCATTCTCGCACTAGTCACTGACTTAATGTCTCTCTACATCTTTTCCCCCCTCCTGACCTGTGCAAAAAATCTCTAGTGACATTGAAACAGTACAATGAAACACTATTCTAGACTGAAACATATTATCCAATGAATGAATACAAATTCTCCTACTGTTAGGGACAGGTTAAGCTTCCCGATTTGCTCCCTACATGAACATGAATAGAAAATCTGAGCATATGTATTCAGAACCATACTATTTCATCTTGAATCATGTCTTAATTCATATTTAGCTTTTGTACTTTACTATATTGTATTTCCCATAGCAAGTCCATGTCTCCTAAACTGACTAAATTCATTTTTTGTCATGCTAATTTTCTAATCAACCGTTTGTAGAACCTTGGCATACTACTAGATATTTCTTATATGTACATTGATATGGTCAGTAGTCGATTCAGTCTTGCCTTCTTATTGTGAAAAAATTACCAACCAGTACTTACATTCAATTTCATATGCTAGCATGACCCCATTTCTCACCACAAAATGACAAATTATAAGGGGATCATGAAGGCCACCAATCCAATGTAGACTATTAGCTTTTGTGCTGGATTTTTTTTTAGGGTCTGTTCTATTTTAAGTTGCAAGACAGTTTCCAATAAATGATAATGTACAACAACAAGAACCACACAGCCTTTACCCCAAATTTTGGGTCGACTACATGAATCCTGTATTCCTATTCTACTGTTCTATTGAGGGCTATCTCCTCCACTAAGTTAAGCAATATCATATCCTGCTTAATTGTTTCTAACCAATTCAATTAGGCCTACCTCTAGTCCATCTTTCTACATTAATTATAATCACTTCTCCTAATTGTTTTCTCCACTACACATGACCACACAATCTCAAACAATTCCCTCTCGTTTTATCCTTTACAGGAGCAACCTCTAACTTCCAACAAATGCACTCATTTCTTATCATATCCCTTAGTGCACTTCCACTGGTTCAACATTCTCATCTCTGCTACACTCATGTTCTGCACATGTTTTTTAATTGCCCAACATTCTGATCCATAAATGAATACTTACAAATTTAAAAGAATTTCCCGTTTTCGCCATAAAGCATGATGTGACATCTATTTCTCTTTCCAGTGCAACTTAACATCCATATCTGCAAATAAACCAGTGACAAAGTATAATGCTTCCTCCAACTAACTACATTCGTAACACCAAAAAGTCCCACACTTCCAAAATTAGATATTTTTCTGTCCTCCAATACTAATGTGGCGCCATATAGTTATTTTGAGGAAGTGCCCAAAAGAAACACTCAGAGGCATTACTTCAAACACTTTGAAGGCCATTTCATAGCACAAAATCCAACAACTCTAAACCAAAAAGGGCAAAATGGGTATTCACTTACACTCCCATTTGGGACCTTGGAGTCGCCAGCGGAGGCAACCCCATCAGATTCAGAAGCTCTACATGCCCTCAGCTTCAACCTGCACCTGCTATTTCTCTGCAAAGGGAAAGAAATGAGAGAGCGAGAGGTAGAGGATGAGGAGAGGAGAGGAGAAGCGCAAGGGCGAGAGCAGCAAGATGGTGATGGAGCTAAAAGAGAAGACATTAGAGAGAGAGAAAGAGAGAGAAAAGCTGCTATTTTTGATAATTTTTTGGGCGGTTGATTTTGCGTCTTTGGGTTTCTCTCTCTGAGGACGATGGTGGCCGGCGTCGTTTTTTTTATCTTGGGCTTTCTTCGATATTAGTCACTTAAGTATTTTATGTTTTGAATTAGTCCCTCGATTTATTGTAATTGCGACAAGGTCCCCCAAAATCCCAAATTATACACTGTTTTGAAATTAGTTGCTATTGGGTTACCCAAATATTAAGTTATTTTGATATTATTTTCTCAAATCAAGTGATGAAGTAGCAATCAGAGGGGAATTAGTCCTTTGAATCAATGAAACAGATTCCCAAATTCTCATAAGTTGTTTCAGATTAATCCCTCTAGTTGTTACTTTTACTCTTCATTTGAGGGAGTAATTTTAAAATAAATTAAGAATAGGGGCCCTAATAACAATTTGAATGAGTTGAGGGACTAAGTTTGTAACTTAAGATTTACGGGACATCAGAGCAATTTCAATGATTAGAGGGCTAAATTTTGTCAAGAAAGAAGTAAGGGACTAAGACGAAAAAGAAAACATTTTTCTTGTCACTCTTGACTTTGGCTTGATTGGACAAGCTGTAATGGGCTGTAGTGTTTTGATTATATCTATAGTAGGCCGAACTTTCACGGCCCAATTTTTAATAAATCTGACTTGTTGGTTTTGAAGGCCCATCTTGTGGATTATCTAAAACTATGTTTAGCGTTCAGCAGGATGAAATATATGGCCCCGATGTGTTTTTTTGATGGTATTTTATAATGGATATATGGGATATGAGCTGATAACTTATTTTAATAGAATAAACTCCCGAACACAGGACTGTTAAGCTTCAATTTCTCTAATGTCAGTGTCAAATTTAAGATTTTCAAAAAGTAGTATCACTGTATAATTGATAATTAAAAAAAAAAATTTTTTTGCATGTTTCTTTACTTAAACGTATACACCTCCCCTCATTTCTTCATTCTAATGGAGCTTACCTCATAAAATGGACTACGTTTCTCATTTTTTAAGTCCATTTTAGTCCATTGTTAATTAAAAGCGTTAGGTGACTTATAAGCTCATGTGTTATTTAGCGGGGATTGAGTTTCACAAGGGGCCAAGAGACCAAATAAAGGGTTGGATTCTTTAGCAAAGTGATGTTACATGGATGCGCTCCGCTACCTAGTATGACAAGTAGGATGAGTCTCACTACCAACTGCTCTTTCGATTGCTCATTTAGTTAAATGAGTTGTCACCTCAATTTTTTCCCTTTGGAATTAATATTGATGCGTACCTCGAATTTTTTATCTTATATGAAGTGAATTATCATCTTTCTCAATTATAGTATAGATAATACAATTTACAGGTTTAGTTGTTATGCTTTTCATTAAAAACATGGAGACAGAGAATTGACAATTTATGAATAGTTTGCTTGGAAGCAATTAAGAAGAATATCACGACATTATTGCATATCAATGAAAGAATAAGTATTTTTTTAGGTGACCTCATAATTGTTATTGTTATTATTGCTACACATAAAATCTAGCATCAGTACTGAGCAAAGTTCATTATTCTCTTCATGCTTTTCTTCTCATTGTCCTCTCTTTCACATCACAAATATAATGCCAAATGCCAACCTTCCTCTCAAGGACAATATTCGTTTCCTTTCTTTCTACTCTTTATATAAAAATTACAGAAATTAAGCTTCTCTAATCTCCACGTTGATCCCTCTAGCCAATAAATTTGAAAGAGTACATGACTTTAATTCCTTAATATTGAAGACAATTAATGATACACTTCAAAGTTTCAAATGTGGCCTATATCATTTTGGGCTTTTATGAAGCGTCGTCTTGCGTGGCAACAGCTTTCCTATTGGGACGAAGCCTTGGCTGAAAGCAACGTTCTCTCTCTCTTTTTTAAAAAAATCTTTCTCCTCAATAAATAAATAATTTGCCAAAGGAAATTGAAGCGTAAAGAAAAATGTCCTATCGGTTTCATCGTATGCGTGCATATAAACTAGCGTCAATTTTGTTTTGGTTTGTAGCTAGCAACAAATTATGGACATTGCTACAAACAAATCCACACGCAACTTTTGGCCCTCGATGAATCCTATAAAATTTCGAAATACGGATCCATTTGCATCAAAATCCTACATTAAGATGATAGCAACACCCAAAAAAAAAAAATCTAACCACGGGTGGACAAAATAAATTACGAAAGCCTGAGAAAAATGCAATCTAAAAAACGTATAGATTTGACGGATTTCGACAATCAATGTGACTGAAAGTGTCCCTATCTCCGATATTTTAATTTAGAGGGAGTTAATTTTGAAGTGGCATATGTTCAAATTCAAACAGTTCAAAACAATAGTCTACTTGATCTATTAGATAATATTTTTATGCAACATGAACAGTTATAACAACATCAAATAAAATTAGAAGCCAAAACTAAGCGTTAACTTAAGCGAAACACTCATTAATTACAGGACTGACATGCTAACGGTAGCGTGTGAATTTTAGTGATGTCAGTGATCAAGCTCTTATATAAGTTATCCCACAAGCTAACTAGAGTCTCGAGAGCAAATATTAAAAAATGGTTTAGTTGTGGATTAAGGATAATTATCTTCTAGCTCAAGTCCATGTGCACTTCTCATTTGGAGCTTTTGGGTCCCATGTGATGATTTTTTTTATTTATTTTTTGGTTAAGATTTGGGACCCTCTAGGAGTGTATAAATCTTTTAGGTAAAAGATGTACATAATATCCCAAACAAAATAATAATAATAATAATAATAATAATAACAATAATATCAATTAGTTGTAGGAAAACAAAAAGGCGATGTACGGTTAGTTACTTTGTGTAATGTTAATACTTTACTAAATATTAACATAAACTTTTATTGATAGTTTTGCAGTTTTTTTAGCTGATGGTGCACAATAACTCATAATAGTAATAGTAATAATAATAATAAAAGGATCATGGATGAGTTTTTTAACCAAAAGATATATCTGCACAATAACTCAAAGGCAAAGAGTGCAAACTTCGTAATGATTTTAGGATATATTTGCCAAAATCCAATAGAGAATTACTAACCACTTTATTCCCATAACAACCCTGCAAGTGCCTTCGGTTGTACTTGCTTACCTTAGCCTCGTGGATATTTTGGCAACTTAAAACGAGAAAACAAAACTGCAAGCCCCACGACATGACTAAAATGCCCCTCATGGAAGTTGAACGATTGCCTTCGTCGCCGTGGCATTAGGCGGTATTTTGGTCAAAAGTCAGCTTTTCAAAGATATAATATGAATAATAATTAGTGGGAATTGCGACTACCACGGACATATCGGAATCAACGAAAGAGGGTGATGGAGCTGATGGGTTAGTTTGTTTACCGTACCAATCTTCTTGATAATTACATATCAAGACATTAGTTTGAATTTATCCCTCAAATCATTAAAATTACAATTAGGTCCCCCAAATTTATTAGAACTCATTTCAAAGTTAGTGCCACATATCGTTGAAATTACTATTAGGTCCTGACGTTCTTATAAGTTGTTGCAAATTAGTCTCTGCAATTAAGAACATCAGTAGTAAAGTACAAGAATTTAAGAACAATCGAGAGCAGTAGTAAGTAAATACAAAGAGGAGCGGTAGAGCACATTGCTCCCCTGTGGTTGAGCATTTTGGTCCCCATTTTCCAAGAATGAAACAGGACTACTAATTTCAGGTGCTTTGAAATTATTTTAATTAATGTGTGGTCTGATCCAATCTAAGCAAAAGGTAGCTTAACAAAAATAATATCCTTGTCTCTAACCACAAGTCACTCTTTTGGTTTGTTTGCTTGTATGTTTCTCATCTAAAGGGGATACATGGGCCTCTTTGGGATGAATTTTTAAGAATAGAATTTATTTCATTTATTACCTCTTTTATATTGGTTTGATCATAAAAACTTTACCTTATCAAACTTTGTACTAGATTATGACATTCCTACTCATGGAATAAATAGTTGGAGTTGGTAATAGTGGTTGGCGTTCGTGTCATGTTGAATGCATTTATAGGAGAGTAGATGGCGACTTGTCCCAAATAAATTTTCTTTTTCCCTCCTTACATTAATTTAACAGCTATTCTATTATAATTGGAATTTTGGAGAAAACATGTCACATCTCTATCACCCTGTTTTCTTTCTCACTTCATTTGTAATCCTTACTAATATTAAAAAAAAAAACTAAATTTGAACAAGAGGTAACACCAATATCAAAAAAACAAATTGGATTTTTTTTTTGAATTTGCACATGTATTTTTCTCCTAAAGTTTTTGTTATACGTATGCATTGTGCAACATAAATTTATTATGCATTTTCTCGGAGCAATTGTGGGTCTTGTATATTCTCAAGATACAACAAGGTAGATAACTAAGATAAGAAAATGTTTTTCTTAATCTCCCTAAGAAACTGTTAATATGTTGCATCAAGAGGCATGGACTTTGAGCCTACCTATCCAAACTATTTGACTCTGACCACTACGTACCAACCTAAAAAATAGCCCACAATTCCATTAAAAAAAAGGAAAAAAAAAAATAGCCCATAATTCATCCAAACAAGTTACAAACAAGATTCGCTAATTACTGAATAAATATTTAAGCTTATCCCCTAAGCTCCCTAGGTAATTATACCCACGTGTAAAGTTTCAGCAGCGGAGATTCTCATGCAATTATCTCCAAGATTCGTGTAACTCTTGCCGCCTAAAATCTCGTGTCTTTGTAGGACAACAAAACAGACAATACACAGTTCTGAAAAAGATCTTTCTTTCACATTTCTTTTCAAGTTACCCTTCAAATGTTACAACCCCATCAAAAAATGACTATTTGTATATTAGATTTTCCCAATTCATGCAACAATTCCCATCTTGGTGGAAGAAAATGCGTATGGATCTTATCAGAAATTATTGCACGTTGCGAATATTCTTAATTGTTGATGTCTCAAACAGAGAGGTAGTTTGGATATTTCCCTGCCTCTCATGTGGCACAGAATCCTTCGCATGTTGCGGAGCTCTGATAGGATCTAACCTCGAAAAATATTAGGCAAAATTAACATTAAGTTCTATATATAATCATTATCTTTAAACAATGCTATTTGCAAAGTTTTTCACTGATATATGTTTTGGAGAAATACTTTAATCAGAAGGCCGACGTAAGAATTGCGAGATTTGAACTGTTCACGTAAAGAACATAGAAATTTTTTAAAAATTTTAATTGTTCTCTTTTAGATTTAGAACACTCCAACTCGCATAAGAATTATTCTGATAAGATTTATATTACATGCTTTGATTATAAAAACTAGCCGACTATAACCCTTTTGTCATTACAAGCAAGTATTTACGTACCACATTAGGTTCATCGTCTCATGCTAATGCGGCAACTCTGAGTTCATTGAATTTATTTCATGCACAAAATCTCAGGGATTACAATGTGAAAATTCAAGGGGTTTTAAAATAAGAATTTAAAGAAAGAGGGGTGAACCCAAAAGTCTCAGGGTGACTATTGACGAATCAGCAGTTGGCTTCCCCCCATTATTTCCTCCTTCCTTTCTCTCTCCTTCAACAACTCTTCAACAACTGCAAAATAAAAAAATAAAAAAAATCTCACTCCAAAATAAATAAAAAAATGAGGGAAATAAAATCTTCCCTCTTTATTATTTATTCAATCCCATTCAGTTTCATTTCCCCTCTGCATTCTCCTTCTCTCTCGCTCGCTCGAGCTCAAACGAAAAAAGCTGACATTTTTACCGAAACAGAGTCCGAGATCGCCGGCGATGGGCTCGCAGCGGCGGCGCCGCCGGGAGAGGTGGGTCTTCACGGCGATATCCGCCGCCTGCTTCGTCCTCTTCGTCATCATCTTTCTCCTCGGGTTGCTCGCTCCCCCGCTGGTCGACCACCCTGCTTTCCTCCGCCGCCCTCATCGCCGCCTCCGGCGATCACAGTATCTGGTGTTGATCACTAAAGCTCCATTCTTTGATTTCGTTAGCTACCCATTTCATTTTTTAGATTTTTTGGATTTATTTTTTTTGTGGTTATTTTTGTGTTTAATTAGCTAAAGAACACTGTTGAGCTCCAGAAGAATTTCGTGCTCGCTGAAAGCTTCCAAGTGCCGGTGCGTTCTCTTATGGCTTTTTATTTTAAACCCATTTTTTTCTGATTTATTGTTAAACCCAAAATCTGCTTTTTTTGCTAAAAAGTATAGTAAATTGTTGTAATTCAATCTAAACTGCTGTAGTATTTGTTAAACTACTATGATATTAGTTAAAATGCTATATATCGAATCTGGTAAGATTGGATATTTTGGGTGTATGAATGATTTTGGACGTGAGTGGGTTAAAAATAATTCTGGATAAAAGCATGGGTTTTAAATAATTTTTTTGAACCCATTGTAATGAATAGTTTCTTTTTTTTTTGGTGGGATTTTAGAGTGGGGGAGTGATCGGAGGTGATGATCTCTGGGGCTCGAAGATTGCGACAAACTTCCATGGATGCAGCAATGCCAGCAGAGAGTTCAAAAGTGGGTTCTTGATTTATTTGTTTATATGTTTGTTGGTTCATTGATTTTTTTTTTAATTTTTTTATCAGTTTGATTCTGTAAAGTTTTGAGATTACATGTTGTTTTTTGGTCTGAAAATGAATTTTGCTGTGTTTTATGGCAGAGGCTGAAGAAATCACTCGGCCTGATCGTTACTTGATGATCGCCACAAGTGGAGGATTGAATCAACAGAGAACAGGGGTATGATTATTTTTAACCCCTTTCTTTGAGAGATATACATTTTTAGAAGTATGAGTATTGAAGAAATAGTAGCTTAGATTAGTTTGCAGCTTATTAATTATCTTTTCATTTCTCCCTCTTTTATCTATGATTTGAGTTTTCTCTTAATCTCCTTTCTCATCGTTTGTAGTTATTGAATATTGTAGCTTATTTATTAGGGTAAATTACACTCAACCCCCATGAACTTTCAGTGTTTTCCCCCATGAACTTTCAGTGTTTTGTAGTAAATCACCGTGAGCTTTCAAAATCACGCTAAAAACCCAATAACTTTGGCAGAAAAACCCCATGAACTTTAGGTAACCCATGAACTTTCAAAATGCCTTTTTATGTTGTTTTTTGGTTCTAATTTATGGGGTTATCTTCAAAACTAAAAAAGTTCATAGGGATTTTCTGCAATTCCAAAAAGCTCATGGGGGTTTAGTGTGATTTTGAAAGTTCATGGGGGTTTTGTGCAAAACACTAGAAGTCATGTGGGTTTAGTGTAATTTACCCTATTTTTAATACTTGCCAGAATTAGTATGTTTAACCACGAGCCTAACATTTTTCATAATATCTACTTCATTGTGATTCATCATCTCCATTTATGAATTAATCTTCATTCTGTATCGAAAGCAAGGAAAAAAAATTTATTTTTTCATAACATTATTGTTCAGTCTCATGGTTCATCTAAGAGGTAATCTGATGAATGCATTTGTTAGAGGTGGTGTTGGTTAGGTGCAGTTCTTGGAAAATATAGAAATAAACTGTTAAAATCAGAGTTTCTGTTTTTGCCAAATTATAGCTCAGTATCTAGTCAACAACAGTTTGAAAACAACTAGACATGTGCAGAAAAAATATTAACAATCTCTCGTTATTTATCATCACTATGACACATTCATTGAAGTATTTAACATATGGAAAATTCTGTCATTGTTTACCGCAGGATATAATCTATTCATATCTTTTCATAAGCTACTGATGAAGTATTTTTTTTACATTCTTCAGATAACAGATGCTGTTGTTGCAGCTCGCATTTTGAACGCAACCCTCGTTGTTCCAACACTCGACCAAAAATCATTCTGGAAGGATACCAGGTTATCTTCAATTCTGAACTATCCAAGTTTGTGTTCACAAAACTTTAATAAGTTGAGGCTTAAATGTCAATTCTTGCAGTAATTTCACAGAAATTTTTGACGTGGACTGGTTCATTTCAACTCTTGCAAAAGATGTCAAGATTATAAAAGATCCTCCCACAATCAGAGGAGAGGTTGTGGTGAATCCTTATAGGATGCGGGTTCCAAGGAAATGCACTGCAAAATGCTACCAAAATCGAGTGCTGCCCGCTCTTTTGAAAAAACATGTAAGTACTAATATTATCGTATTGTCTCTTTTAGATATTAGCCCCTCAAATCTTTAATAATTCTATATTTGTCCCACATACCTTTGAAATTGTTTGTAAGTCCCTCAAATTGTAAGTGGTCTTGCAAATTGGTCCATCAATGACCAAAATGCCCTCAACTTATGATTCCCACCAAGACCCCTACAATCACAAAAACATAAGCTGAAGAATTAATTTGGTCATTGAGCTACCAATTTGCAAGACCCCTTAAGATTTGGGGGACTTATGAGCAATTCCAAAGATTTTGGACTAATATGGAACTATAGAAGATTTAGGGGGCCTAATATCTAGAACACCATATTGGATTTTGTGAATATCAATACGGAAAACATTGATATAAGTTATTTTTACCCTCTCTGTGTGTTCCCCCCCTTACTGGAAGTACCAATACCAAACACATTGGCATAGGTTTTCCAATATAGTCATTGTAAGATACTGCGTATGCAGAACTCTATGTCTAGTTCCTAACTGCTTCTAAAGAGCATATTTATGTTTGAATTAGTAATCAATGCCATACGGATTTTGTTAAATAATGGCAGAAACCCATATATGCATTTTGTAAATTCATGATACCTGATGAAATTGCAGGTTGTTCAGCTGACTAAATTCGACTACAGACTCTCAAACAGATTGGCAGCGGATCTTCAAAAGCTGAGGTGCAGAGTTAATTACCATGCTTTAAGATTCACAGATCAAATACAAAGAATGGGTGAAACATTGATACAGAGAATGAGGGAGAAAAGCAAACATTTCATCGCTCTTCACCTGAGGTATCACATTGACATGGTTATATAGCTGATTGTTAATTGCTGATGTTTGTTCTATTGTCAGATACTATGCTGTTGTATACTTGTCATCGCTGAATCTGACATCATATTTCTGCTCGATTTCCTAGTCAAAATTTAAGCAATGAACTCCATGGAAATGATGATTTTTTTTTCGTTCTTATCTAATTCTTCTGAACAATAACTGAATATTCTGTCAAACTAAACCCCGGAAAACAAAAGTTTCTTACTTCAGATAGTATGATGGATAAGCTTGCTTATAATCGCAGATATGAACCTGATATGCTCGCCTTTTCTGGATGCTACTATGGAGGGGGAGATAAAGAGAGGACAGAATTGGGTACAATTCGTAAGAGATGGAAAACATTACATGTAAGATAAATGATCCCTTCTAATGTGCAACAATACTACCAAATATTTCTCGTGAAACTTATACTTCAAATTTTGTGCAGAAAAGCAACCCTGATAAAGAACGAAGGCATGGAAAATGCCCATTAACTCCCGAAGAAGTAGGTCTTATGTTAAGGGCTCTAGGGTTTGGCAAAGATGTACACATTTATGTAGCATCAGGCGAAATTTATGGTGGTGAAGAGACGTTAGCTCCTCTCAAAGCACTCTTCCCTAATTTTCACTCCAAAGACACTCTAGCAAGCAAGGAAGAATTAGCTCCCTTCTCTTCATTCTCATCTCGTATGGCTGCTCTTGATTATATTGTTTGTGATGGAGGTGATGTTTTCGTGACAAACAATAACGGCAACATGGCTAAAATGTTAGCTGGCCGAAGGTATATATGTTTTCATATCATTGTGATTTCTATTGACATAAATCCTATTGAGTTAGATTTCTCAGCATGAATCTTAAAGTTACCAGTCAATAACTTAATTTATGCCGAGACAAGTGTCAAGTTCCCGTTCCTTCCTATATGATTTTCTATTGGGGTTAATTGTAGATAGAACCCTTGTACTTTCAACAAATTGAACTTACTACCCATGTAGTTCTATTGTTGCGGATAGACCCCCTGAGTGAATTTTTTGAACCTTTTTAGGGGTCTATCTGCAACAATAGATTTTCACTCAGGGGGCCTAAATAGAATTCTTTCTTAGGGTCTATCTGCAATAATTGAAATACAGGGGTATTAAGTACAATTTGGCTAGAGTACAGGGGATGTATCTACAATTAACCCTTTTCCACAGAGGATTTTGTATTGGTTTCCCTTTTTTTTGTGGCTATAAACATGTTTGTTTCTGACTTTTAACTATGTTTAACCCTGCAGGAGGTATTTTGGACACAAGAGAACTATAAGGCCCAATGCCAAAAAACTATACTCTCTGTTTCTAAACCGAACTGAGATGACTTGGGATGTGTTTGCATCAAAAGTAAGAACATTTCAGATAGGATTCATGGGGGAGCCTAATGAGATTAGACCCGGTAGAGGTGAATTCCATGAAAATCCTAATGCTTGCATATGCGAAAAGGGCAAAAGCTCCGACAAGCAAATAGAGTATTGGCATGAGTCGGATTATGGAGAAAATGTATCGCAGGGAAAAAGTTTGCCGAACAGAACAGAGTTAGATTATGATGTCTTGGTCAGGACAGAGGATCCTTTGGAGGAGATGCTTATGTTTTCAGACTAGAAAAAGTAATTGAATAGAGAGGATGAAGAAAAAGAAGAGGAAATAATCAAGAGGAAGGAGAATGAAGTTTCTTCAGCAGTTGTTTTATGATGCTTGAAGGAGGCAAAGGGAACTACAAGAGGGAGGAGATTTGCAATTTTCCATTGTTTTTGTTTTGGTTTTTGTTTTTGTTTTTTCCCTGTATATGCCTTTTTTTTTCTTTTTTTTTTTGGGGGTTTAATCGAGCATTTAATATGAGTTTGAATGATTTTATAAACTGTAAATAACTCAGTAAAATAAGTATTTTTTTTCCAGAGCACCATTGCTCAGCGAATTATTTCGATTTTTTCCTTTTTGGCGTGTAGCATTATGTGTATACAACTTGTGGCTCTTGCTCCATTTTTTCCCCCGGCATTCACTTTCTTGTGTTCTTCATAAAATCAACAGAGCTCCTGACAGTTCTTTTGCTGCTTTTCTGCTTTTTTGGATAATACTATGTCAAAATTGTCCAAATAAAAGAATCTTCTCTTCACTCAAATTTATCCTAAACTATAAGAATGAAACATGCATACATTGTTCAGATATAATAAACTTCTTACACGATAGTAAAATTAATATGCTTAACATATATGGAAAAGCTAATATTAGGTTCTCATATCTGAACAATGTATGTATGTTTAGTTTGGTCTTGCTAACTATTGCCCCAAGGACAAGGGTTTAGGAGAAGAGAGATACATACAGCAAAGAATGCGTGGTGTCCTACATATGTTTCCCAAGTCCCTCTTTCTCCACCCACATCTCTCTCTCCTTCTTATCTATTGCGCTTAAAGCAAAAGTTAGCAAAACTCATCTTATTTATATATTCGTATTTGCATCCATATTCTTATTAAATATGGATATTTAGAATCCATAATCGTATTTCAATTGTATCTATATGAATAGATGTATTTGCACGTCTATCTTCTCATCAATGAGAGACCATTACTTTAAAACAATGTTGAAAATAACGATAATGCATAATGTAACACTCTACCTTCAGTTAAGAGTTATAAGAAAAAAATATAAAAAAATGTAATGTATAATGTAGGTTATTTAAATATTTCATAAATACAAACTATTCATAATGACTTTAATGATTAAAAATCATCAAAAATTTCAAACATAAAAGAGGACCGGAAGAGTTACAGGAGTTAGGATTTAGAAGGCTTCATTTTCATCGAAAAGAATTAGAATTTAGAGCCTGGAGAGGCATTGGAGGTAGAGATGAGTTAAGGTTTTGCTTTATTGGCGAGAGGAGATATGGGAGCTAAGGAGGAACCTTGTCATCTGCGGAGATAGGGAGATAGAGGACGATAAGAGCATTGTCATTAGCTAGAGGCCTTGTCTTTGGCGAAGGCGGGAGAGGAAGAAGAGAATGAGTGAGAGGAGGAGGTGGAGGGGAAGGAGATGAGAGAGGTGCTGGAGATGGGGTCGGGGGATCGCTTGGGTTTTTCACGCGAATGAAATCGGGATCAAGAAATTCAATTGGGAACTTATTTTAGTTAGCATGATATTGATTTAGACGGTGGAGATATCACCGTGCTTCCAAATCTGATAATTAATTTAACTCAATTTAAAAGTGTTAAATAAGGCATAACGTAACACGGATAAAATGTGTTTTTTATTCTATTTTCCGTGTGAAATACAACATGAGTTTTTTGCCTGAGTTTTATAACACTTTGCTCTGTTAAGTATTGAAACAGGTTAAAACGAGTTTTTTTCCTACATTGCTTTAAAGTTAAAATCCGACTTCTAATTCTATAAAAAGGAGGTGCATATGAAATGCACGTCCGAGCTATTCACGGATAATATGGAGATACAATTTTGAATTTCATTGCCTTCTTATTGATCAGAACTATTCGCTCGCATGCTGAGGAAATATAGGATAGAATGCTTATTCTTACGACCCTTATCCGGAATTAAACAGCGTGCAAATCACGCGTGGACAGTGATTGCGTGATTTGGAGGTAAGCCTACCTGGCTCTGATACGCAAAAAGACCTCCACCATTAAAATTCCAAACGCTCGGCAACCCAGGCTCCTCGTTCCGCAGGGGCGCTGCACACGTGTCAGTGCCCCCGATGACTCATCCGACGTGGCTATCCCTCGGCCGCTCGCTTCCTGTCTCGCGATAGGGATCCACGCAATCTTTCTCGCTTTTCTCGCCCGAACTCATCCGGAGACGGCGCGTGTCACCGGCGAGCTGGTCTTGACTCAGCTTGTGGCAAAGCGCGCGGGACTTCCAGCGTGGCCGGATAGGACGCGGGCCCCACTGACAGCGAGTCTTCTCTCTTCAGCCACAAAGACACTTCTGCCCCTATCAAATTTTTTATTATTATAAATGACCGTAAAATATTTACAACTGGAGTTGTGCTGCCATTATAACTGTAACGAGCCTAAATATCCGCAAGTTGTTTCATAAAACAGGGAACCTAAACTACTATTGCCTGTTTAGATTCTAACAACACAAAGAATTATTGCGCAGGGACTCTCAAAGGCCGATGTCAATTAAAAAAAAAAAAAAAATCAAATCAAGTCATTCCATGCAATCTTCGTGCAGCTGACTTTAAGGGTGTTTGAGGAGGCTTAGGGTGTGTTTGGCTATTTTGTAAAATTTAGCCAGTAATCTGACATAATTTTGTATTGTTTCTTATTTGTCAAATTTGTAGGCTAGACCTGGCCCTATTATTTAAGCCCAAATAGTGCCACTAAACTAGTTTTCATATTAGACCAGGGGGCTAGTCCAAATGAAAACCAGCTTAGCACAAAAGTGGGTCATTACTGGTCATTGCCCAGTTTTGTGCAATTTGCCAAACCGACCTTTAGTTTTTTGGTTAGACTAGCTTTTAAGCTAGGTTTTTTATTTCTATCTGTTTGGTAAAATACCTAATAAGTTAGCTTAAAAGTCTCATTTTAAAAGCTGGTATACCACATCTTTTGAAAAACTAGCTTATAAGCTCATTTAAAAAAGCTAGGTTTGACCAAATAAATTACTATTCTGCTCAAATAAT
>JBAKGM010000002.1:2296343-2312143 GCA_037177215.1 Asparagus racemosus
TAATTTATATAAATATTTTTAATTAAATATTTTTTATTTAATTAGTTAAGTTATGAACCAAATTAATATATAGAATGAGTTAAAACCTGTCCTTGTAGGAGAATATGCTAGTTGATTTTACATTAAAAAATGAATTTCACAATATTTAATTAGCATTAAATATTATATTACTCAATGACGTTAAAAATTTTATAATTATATATTTTAAGCCTAATTTAAATTTAAAGAGTTTTAACTGATATAAATTAAATAAATTTAAGTAAATTAAATAAATTTAAGTAAATTAAAATTATATGTGTTTGGTAGAGAATGAAATTCTGCATAAAGATTGAGGGCTGAATTTATATATTTTCTAATTCATTTTTCTATCTTCTACCATAACATAAACCCTAACCGCGCTCAACCCAGAAGCTGTTTGTTCACGCCGAGAACCATGATTGCTAATCGATCCGTGACTCTAAATTGGCAGAGCATTTCGCGTCATTTTCCCCCGATCTCAGTCCTCCTACATTGGTAATCTTCCGTCGTCCGACCATGTCCCTAAATCTTCATTTCCTGGTACGTCACTTCTCGTGTTCAACTACTAGATTCGTATTCCTCTCCTCTATTTCTTCTTAGATTTCTATTAGTTTTACATTGTCTGTTTAGATACGATCCCTTTATTTTTATTAAGAAATTCAGCTAGTTGATCTCTTGATTCAATCTGTCATGGAGTTTAAACAAGATAGATGCAACATATCTCTGTGACAAATATAAAAAATTTTTCTTCATTTCTTGTTTAGTGCTAGCTGCCTTCTTCTCCGTCGCCTTCAAATAGTAGTTTACCATAATCAGTGTAGAAGCTTTTATGTGACTAAGTAATATCTATAGTTCAAATGTAGCTACAAAAACATTACCTTGAAGGTGTATAACAACTGTACTTCTCTTTCTGTAGAATATATCTGTGGAAGCATATTTCAGCCTACATTAAATCTTTTTTTATATTTTTTTGGGTACCACATGAACACAGCTGAGGTGAATGCATTTACTTGATTTTCTTGATATTTTTTCTTGACAGTGGTGGGAGAAAAGTGATTGGACTGGTTACAAGGAGTTAGGTACGCTACTGTTTTAGTTATACCAAAATGAATTTCTCGTTCTAGAATTTATGCATTTAGTTAATAATGAAATAGTGCTGTGTTGCATGATCGACAATCAATTTGGATTCTTGAGAAATACAATTAAAGTGTATTGTTTAAGACAAGTCTGTAAATCTCCTTTCTTCACTTTCCAGTGACATCCTGAAAGAAAGTTTTGACATAAGACTTACTGATAGAAAGAGGATTCAACTTAATTTGCCATGCTCTTTGTTGAGTTATATGAAAAAGGATATTGACATTCTGAGGTCGTGTTTTAGATTTCTTAGCATATTCATTTGAAGCTCTTCCTGGCTAGAAAAATTTTGTTCTAATGAGCAATAAGAAAACTGATAGCTCTAGTGGCTTTGAAAGAATTGTGGTTCCCTGCAGACATGTTATGAGCCTTTCCAAATATGAGTGTTTATCCTTATCTGGCACTCACAATTATGGTGAAATCATTTATAGATTATAATATAAAAACCATTAATATTTTTCTCAAGCATTAATTTTTAGAAATGGTCTAATGTTTCTTCAACTGTTTATGCTGGAATGCTTTTGCCTATTTCAAGTGGGTTTTATGTATATTTGGATAATTGTAATTATGTGGGTTTTGAATTATGCATAGTTTTGGTTATTTACATCTTTAACAATGGTCTGTAGGGAACTACTGTTAGCCGGACGTATGATATCCATTCGCAGTATTTCTTTCTATAAACATTTTATTTGATGTAGGTGCTGAGAAGTCTGGGAGAAATGGTGAAGGAGAGTCTTGGTGGGAAACATGGCAAGAAGTTCTGTACCAAGATGAATGGAGGTAAAACATTAAAAGTGATTAATTTGACACTTTCAGCTTCAGGATTCTGTGATGTTTAGCTAAAATTTGGTGCAGTTGTTGACTGTATGATTTATCAGAGTTGTGCATGAATAATATAAAAATACAGAGATTTGTCTTGTTATACGCTGCAATGTTTTTAAGTAAAATGATGAACCTTTTGGTTTTCTTAATATCAATTACACATAAGTATCAATTACTTCCACGTGACTGAAGGTTAGATGTTGCCTCTCATTTTACACTGAGGCTTGATGTTGTGATATTCAACAATATTGTGAGTGCGCGCACCTCTTTTATTTTGTATGGGTGCGCGCGCGCGCCTTTTATTTTGTTTGGGAGTGTGCATTTCAACCCTATCTACTGTGTGTAATAGAAGTTTTAATCTACAAACGTTATATTTTCCCATTAGCTGATGAATCATGGAAGACAATGCAATTTGTACCTTTTCCATCTGAATGGCGCTGCAAGCTTACTTCTATATCTCTTGTCTAGAACACATGTTATTTCTTTAGAGAACATAAACTTTGTTGTTACTTCTTTTTTAGCAACTCTTAAGAGAAGGACATTGATAGGGTGTGTATATTCTAAGAGGGTAGGGATAGAGAGACGTATACATTCTATGTTTCTAGGCTTCTAATACGTACCTAGAGGCATGAGCACATCACTTATTTTTCTTTCAAACCTAGGCATGAGCACGTCAATTTTTCTTTCAAACCTAAGATTCTACCTTAGCTCAAAATCTAATAGGAATGTGATTTATGTTTGTCCTTTTTGTCTCCTACTTTGATGTTTACTCTTCACTTGGCTTCTTATTTTGTTTTTTTATATATCATCCTTATTCATGTCCATTAATATAAATCAAATAATACTGTGATCTTCCTCTTCATGTACACTTGTTAAATAATAGATATCATCCATGATATCATTTACACAGGAAGAAACTCTTTTATCAAGTTGTTTAGAATTCCTGCGTTTCTTTATTTCTAAAAGGACTTGTCATCCTGATCTATGTTGTTATTAATAAAATTTGTATTTAAGTTTTACTGACTTTTAGATGTGTATAATGCACTCTTAGAAGTGCCAGATACTTCTTGACATGATTGTTAGAATAGGGAAGAATGCAACTTGTGGAAATGTGGAGTTTGTTAATGTTGTTCTTTTTTTGGAAAAAAATCTCATGAACTATGGTATGCTTTGTTAATGTTGATCGATTTTTGGAAATAAATATCTCATGAATATGGAATCATTGTGGTTGCAGTAATCTTGCAAGGATAGAGAGAAGTGCTCACAAGCAAGCAAAATCCGGTACAGAAGATGCTTTATGGCAAGAGAGATGGTGAGGAGAACTCGAAGTTGGTAATCGTATCATATGCTATTGGCAATTATTTTTCTGTCTCTTTTATGTTGAGAGCTAATGATCTCCAGTGAAACTCCGCTGCTAGGTGGGAAAAGTATGATGCAAAAGGCTCTACAGAGAAAGGAGCTTATAAATGTGGAAGATTTAATGAACAATCTTGGTGGGAAAGATGGGGAGAGAATTATGATGGAAGAGGATATGTGCTCAAATGGTCAGTCTGTCTTCCTACCTCCTGCATGTTAGAGAGCCAATTATTATGGTGATCATGCGGTTGAATTCTGTTTACACAAGGGACTTGTTAATGTGAAAATCTACAATGGTGCAATTCATATTCTGTGCAAATGCGCCCATTTTACAAGACAAAGTTCCAGAGTAAAGATCTCTCTTTAGGGTTGTGATGGACTTGAAAGTTGAAAGCATATACTTGTAGACATATCACTTCGAAATTGTTTTTTTCTCAATACAATCCATATACCAATATGATAGTCTACCTCAGATTTTATGTTTTCTTTACAAGATATGTGAGCTTGATTACTTGGATCATTTTATATGGTCCCATCTATCAGTATGTTATCTATTTGTTCGAGATGGAAGAATGTTAACTTGTTCCTTCTCCACAGGACTGATAAATGGGCAGAAACACAGCTGGGCACAAAATGGGGAGACAAATGGGAGGAGAAATTTTTTGCTGGCGTTGGTTCACGACAAGGAGAAACGTGGCATGTATCTCCTGCCAGTGAACGTATGTTTTTACTTCACAGTATCAGGACTATATGATTACTTGCAAAAATCATAATTACCAAAATTTTACTAATTTTATATTTTCTTCTATGATTTTGGCTTGTATTTAATCTTAGAGTATAACCACTTGACAGTAAATGATGTTTGTGGAGCCCTATTACATGGAGAATACATAGCACTGGGACCCATTATTGAACCCCTTATAATTGCAACCCTATATGAGGGATTAGGTTTTCTGACCGTAAAATTCATTGATTATTAGTGGAACTGTGACCTCATTATACTCCAAGGGATGTAAATTATCATGTTGATTGCCGAACCTTGTTAAATCCCTGTATTTCTCTGGTTGTTTTCTCTTGTTTTCGTTATTTCTTTCACGGATATGTGGTTACTGGTTAGGTTTTCCGTTGTGTTGCAACAACGATAAGTAAAATTAATGGCAAGATGGGTATATCTTGGACATATCTTCCTATATAATTATCACCTGATCCTCCTCAAAAGTCAATACCTTGAGAAAATTTTACTTCTTTCCGAAGCATCGTTATGTATGATTAATAATATAACCAGCAAAGACTTGTGTTTATGCACAATTCATTAGCAGGATAATCTTCTTCACATCAATTCTATTTAAACTATGTTGCATTGACATGACTGATATTAAGGAAAACATCGCAAATATATAGGACGCTAACATGAATGTCAGACGTAATTTAAACACGTCAATTTTATAAGGAAAACATCACAATTATATAGGCCACTAACATGGATGTCAGACATATTTTAAAGTTTAAACACGTTTTACACTAGAAGTGCCCTATGTAGGTTTTACTGTTGGAGTATAATGCTTCGATGAGAATTATATATTGGAGAACTTGTTTTACCTCCACCACATCTTGTCTACCGATTAATCCATATTTTGAATTCAAGAAGATGTTCATCTGTCCTGTAAATATTCTGTTCCAATATAAATGTTTTCTGCCATTGCTAGAGTTTATGTACTGGAAGATTTGATTGCATCATGCCGTCGATGCATATCATTTCTCATGGTCATTTTAATGTATAACAAACATTAGTCTGATCTGACTTTAAAACACTTATTGATGGAGAGCGGAGTAAGGGCTTCGAACTATGAGGTGAGGAATCGTCGACGACTTGGCATAATGGGGATAAATTCTATGATAAACAGTAACCGATGTTGCTATTCCACTCAGAACAATATCCGGTTTTATTATTGGCTGTGAACAGTGATATCGCTACAGTTTACTCGAGAACAGTGACATTCTTTTGGGGTTTTTTTTTGAGGGGAGATGAGTTGTGGAAATTAAGAAAGATAATTAGAAAAGGATTTTGATAGGTACTAGGCTTCACGCCTAAGGGCTTCACACCCTAAAAATAGGCTACACACATGGGCTTCACACCCTCGTAGTACTTCACATGCCAATAAGCAATTCACATGCTCAATATCAAACTCAAATTTTTTTATTCATCAATATCTATTCCTCATGGAGGATTACATCTTTTATTTATAGGAAAAGAAAGCAACTAAACACTTAAGGAAGTAAATAAAAGTCTTAATCATATCAAAACATAACAAAACTAAAGGATACAATCAAATAAAATCCTAGCTAAAATAGAGAGAGATTTCAAAATCAAATCCTAAAGAAATCCAAACTAAAATAAAAGCATTACATAAAATCAAATAAAATCATACCCCCAAAAAAGGAAAAATTCTAATAAATCCTAATCGCACTACATGGAGGGTTCACGATTGTCCTGCATCACTTATCAAGCATCCCTTTCCTAGCGAGAATCGTGCAAGTTACTTTGACCTTCCGTTTCACTTGGTTCATGATAGACCCTCTTAAGTTTCTTCTAAACGATGCATTTCTGATCACATTTGGCAACAAGCAACAACATGCATTTATTCTAATTTTCTTCTATACTATGCATCTGACAACACTCTTCCATCTTTACTATTCCCTAGGGCAGGCTTCAGTTGGTTCATGAATCAGACCCTCTTAATTTTCTTCTGAACGATGCATTTCTCATCACATTTGGCAACAACATGCATTTATTCTAATTTTCTTCTATACTATGCATCTGACAACACCCTTCCATCTTTACTATTCCCTAGGCCATTCTTTCCACACTGCCACTAGTCCATCTGTATTCTAAATTATGCATTTCTTCTGATCTTCTTCTAAACTGCTCGTCCTAATTCTAAAGCATACATAAATTTCTTCTCTTTCTTAATCAAGCTCTAATTTCAAACAGAAACTGCATATACACATGATCTCATCTGTTGTCTTAGGAGTGTCGCATCTTTCTTAATCAAGCTCTAATTTCTTCTCTTTCTTAATCAAGCTCTAATTTCAAACATAAATTTCTTCTCTTTTATATAGGGTTTCGTCTAGCAAAAACATGAGATGGGATTTAGTCCCACATTGAGAACAGCTAACGGTCATATGGTTAAATATGCTTGGATTCATGACTCTATAAGAGTTATGCCTTTCGTGTCAATTTGGGTTCAAATAGATTAGTGTAATCCATTTCCATTTGTCGGCCCTTGCAGCCCAACAACTTTATAATAAATAAAAAGGTTTTTCCCTAGAAACCGCCTTTAAAATGTGGTCATTCATCAGAGATCATCTTTGATTGTCAGTTTATACATTTTATACATTAAGCGCGTTATAATGGCATTTTTTTAATCAACCACCTGAGCCCACTTTTTAGTTAACTTTTTTCGATAATTAACCCCACCTAACCTCCATTAAGGATCATATCTCTAATATACATGATATTTGACAACTAATCATTAAAAGAAACGAAAATGAAAAAACTTAAGTTAAAAGTGAGTCCGAGTGGTTGATTGAAACAAAAATCCGTTTAAAGGTGGTTTATATATAAATTGACAATCAAAGATGGTTTCTTTATAATGACCCTATTTAAAGGGTGGTTTTCAGGGAAAACCCCCTAAACAAAACTTGAGTTTCTCTCTTTGGGAAAGTCAATTTCCAAAATATATCAGTGTTTACCATAAGTAATTAAGTTTATGTTTCTTGCTATCACGATATCTTCTCAATGGGGCACAATGGGAAGAAGTCATCTATTGGAAGCTCCACTATATGGCTAACACGATACATTTTACTGTCTTTGTTTTTATTTTTTTTTTCCCTTTCCCTAATATTTTCTTCGTTCATCTTAAGACCAAGGAACATTTAGATTGGTTCTTTCTTCTCTATTCCATCCATATATGAGGCCAGATCCCTACGTATAGACCAATATCCTATAAAGAAGTATGCTGGACATGATACACATCTGATAGGAGCATTTGGTGTCTTTTACTATTGCTGTACATATGATTTTTTGTTAGTTATGCTTTTGAATACACACGATTAGTTAATTTGTTACCTACAGCACCGTCTTAAAACCTTGAATCTTGAGATTTAAGTTCCAATTTTTTTTCCAAACTATGATAATTGATACTATGTCATAATAATTCATTTACTCAATTTCTCTTATTTCTTATCTTTTTTGTTGGAAGCGATATATCCTGTACAAATCTTGACCTAATTTGTTGCTTGTTGATTCTCTAGGATGGTCAAGGACCTGGGGTGAAGAACACTTCGGAAACGGGTACGTGCATGGCATAGTCATATTAGTTCTCTCGTTGCTTAGCATCTCCTATAAGATACTTGAAACATTACTTTTCACACATATTGGTACTGTACCTTTATGCTAATTATTTCATGAAATTACTAATTGTTATTCACATTTGAAAAGTTTAAATTATGAAAAATCTAATGTCAAATGGAACTTGCAGTTTTTTGTTTTCCCAGCCAAATATATTTTCTTTGTATAGTAGAAGATTTAACTTTTTAAGGGTGGCTGAAAAGTTTGTTTTTAATAAAAAAAAAAGCGGTGAGTTTTATTCTATCATGAAAAATTTCTCTCTTTTAGTAAGTTTCAGTTAACAAGAATTTGATAGAAGCTTGAAGCAGTGACACTTTAGGTAAACCTACAGCCTGAGCATATTTCTTCTTCCTCCTTTTTTCCCCTTGCCTTTAGAAAATATTCATACTTTACGCAATGCAACAATAAATTGCTTTCGACTTATGATTCCTTAGTTTCAAATAATAACATCAACATTTTTTGGGGTAATTGTGTATAAACCCCCTATAGTTCTATTGCTGCAGACAGACCCCTTGGGTAATTTTTTGCCTCTTTTTTACCCTCAGAGAAAGAGAATTTTTTTTTTTTTTGACAACAGACCTCTGAGGGTAAAAGAGTCAAAAGAAATACAATCAGTAGTTGGGCGATAGTGCAGGGGTCCTATCCACAACTAACCCTTTATTTTATTGTGCTCGGTGGCCTCGGTGCCCAAATAATTGATGGTTGTTTGTATTTCAGTAAAGTTCACAAATACGGTAAAAGCACAGCCGGAGAAAGTTGGGATCTCGTTGTGGATGAAGAGACGTATTACGAGTAAGATATCTCATTATGAAAATGCAATTTTGAGTTTCATGTCCGTTCATGAACTTACGACTTTATGCGAATAGGGCTGAACCTCACTATGGATGGGGTGATGTTGTGGGCGACTCAACCCAACTGTTATCAATTCAACCTCGGGAGAGGCCTCCGGGTGTGTTCCCAGATTTTGGCCTGTCCCCGCCACCAAGAGACGAACCAAAGCCTGATGAGCCTCCCACGAGTTAGGAGCAAACGATTTTAGTCCTAATTTATTCATGGACTACAATTTTGTGATGAAAGACGTTTTGTAGAGCCAAACATTCATTCTTTGTATGACCTTTTCATTCATTATCTGTCGATTAGGTTTGCATTCTGGGGATTGATTTGGAAATTGAATTTACTTTCTTGTGAGAAGATATCAAAGTACTCTCTTCACTTTCATTTCTTCATTCTTGGAGGATAAGCCATAATCCTGCTCAGGCAAAATGAGAAGCTCACTTACCATGAGGTTATAGTTCTGTTTTCACTTGCAGTTTGCATAAATATTGTTCGTATGCAGGATTGTCATCTTTATCTTTCATCTAGTTGAATTCGAGTCCGCGATCTCTGTTGATGTGTAAAGTAGGGGGGCAATTAGGTAACTTATTGCCCTTCTTGTATGGCTTAGAACCCCTCACGTGGTGGGGGGGTTCTGATAGGATTTCTACTAGTTGAATTCAGTTTGGTATCTTACAATTGCAATGAAAATATCGTTTTTTTTTCGTGCTTTTGACGCACATAGAAATTGAACTCAGACCCTATATGAGGGAGTGACACGGTTTTGCCATGTGACCTACTGGGCCGTCCCATTGCAATAAAAATATCGTTTTGGACACAAAACAACATCATATTGATATTGACATCATTTGTCAATTTATTTAATAGTAATTTTGGGTCGTAGGGGATTGTAGTAAAATGAGGTGGATGTAACGCATCACAAATTAGTCAAACAAAGTGCAGTAAAGCATGAAGCTGCGTTTGCCTTTTTTTTTTTTTTTTGTTCTTTTTGGTTTGAGCTAAAAAGAAACGCAATAAAAATTAATCGATGATGATCTAAAAAATAAAATTATCCGACCTGCCGGATTCGAACCAGCGACCTAAGGATTTATCCGCAAACACTACAGTCCTCCGCTCTACCAACTGAGCTAAGGTCGGATTGATGAGTGAGAACGACATTATATATTTTAATACAAATAACAAGCTAATGCAAAATGTTTTCAAGATCTTGCAAACTATTTTTAGAAGAAATTATAGCATTTTCAAATGAACATAAACATATTAGAAGTGAATGATGTCCCTCAACTTATTTAGTTGGTATATCATTGATGTGACATCCATTCATAATTCCACAAAAGCGCAGACCATCAATATATTCAAATCATAGCAGATAGTTTTAAAGTGCACGTAGGTGGTTAGCAAAATTGAAAGCGGATCTGAAAATGAAAAAGTTATTGTTTTTTGCAAGTATGAAAGTACAGCTACTTCAGCATGCGAGTAGAAATATACAATCAACCGGACATACGACCTCACCAAACCAAAGTGACCTTTTAACTTGGAAAGGAATTTTTATTAGTTTTCTTCTTAATTCACAGTTCACCAAGCACGAAATTTATTTACCCAATCATGGCAATGTACATTTAAACGTAGAACAAGTTTTCTGAAGGAGACCAGTGATCCGTCCACGGGCTCATTAACCTCGACGAGACCAAGTCATGCCACTCCAATCCATGCCCTGAGACCTCCAGCTCCGGCAAATTCACCGACCAAGCAATCGGCAACGGGACCGACGATATTCCCACGTCTTTCTTCACTTCCTCCTCCTTTGCTGTCAGCTCATTTTCATCTACGCAGCCTAAATTATAAGCTCGGAAGTTGCAATCAAGTTCGGAGCATGATACGGTGTCTGCAGTCGTCGGCGCTTTTGCGTCGTTCGCCATCGCTGCTCGTTGCTCTAGCACCTTCATTGAGGTCGCCTTCCGGTATATCTTGCATAAAACTATGCCCTCCTGCACGCATATCAATATATTTCAATCCCCCTAAATAGTACAAAGCATGCCTGATAATATTTGAATATGTTTTTGGATATGGGTGAGCAATATTTGGAACAAAATGATTAAACCGATCAAACCAACTCAATACCCAATTTGGGTTCGGATTCTCTACAACCTTGATTGTAGAGAAAGACTACAATTAACTATAACCGATCAAACCAACTCAATACCCAATTTGGGTTCGGATTCTCCACAGTCTTGAATGTAGAGAAAGACTACAATTAACTATAGGGATTAATGCTATTGGTTTGTCCCGATGGATCTCGCAATTAGCTCATTTTCGTGATTTGAGTCTTTTGCTCGTGTCGTGTTAACTCATTTTCTTAGGTAAGAGCGTGTTTGCCAATCACTTAAAAACTAGGCCAGGTTCAATCATGGCTCTGTTCTACTCTAAATCAGTTTAGAGTTTAACCACCACCTCCCGATCCAACACTAAATTAGTTTTATGATGTATTTTTGGCCAAAGAAGAACTGGGCCAGAATTGACCTATTTCTGTGCTGATCCAGTTTTAAGAGTTCGTCAAGCACAGCATAAAGGAACCAAATAGATCCAGTAGGACTAGCTAATTCGGTTCCTCTCAATTCCAATGCAATGACTGTTTCCATTTGGTTTTCTTCAAATTTGTCAAAACCAACAGCTTGCACTCCCCTAGTCTCTACTCCAAAACTTAAAGATTACGACAAAATTTGAGGATTATAATTTCTATATTCTGAGAAAAATATGCCGTACCATTGATAGGGGATTTTGTGAGGATGTCTTAGGAAGACTGTACTCGTTCATGACCCAGTCCGTTTTGGACCCGTGGGGAGCCCGGCCCATATAGAAAACTAGTGTCTTCTTAAACCCAATAAGATGTTTTGGCCTCGTTGTGCTGAAAATGAGTCGCTCTTTCCCTGTGGCCTTCCAGAATCCATTCTTAGTGGTTCGACTGGGCCTACCGCGGGTCAAGTGCTTTGGATCCCTCAGCACAAAGAAATACCACTCTCTTTCTCCTCTCTTCGCTAATTCTGGCAATCAAAACTAAATTCAATTATTCTATTTACTAATAACTTAGGTTACAAAAAAGCTCGGAAAATATTACAATCTACAACAAAAAAATGGGTTAACTGCAGATGCGTCCTTTGTACTACGAGGGTATTTGAAGTATGAGTTGTGTGATAACGGCGACACATGCGATTAACACATCTCAAGCCTGCTCTGTACTTCTATATCATAAAACAATACTACATGGATTAGATTGTGATATTTGAAGTATGAGAGCAAGCACATCCTAATAGTCATGGTAACAATAGTACTTTCGGCTAATTTTTAAACTCACGCGGGAATCACGTTATGGTCAGAATTAAACATTTGTCGAGAAAATTCATATCATCATCGTCATACCAAGGATTCTATCTACTGATAAAATAGAACATAAGTAATAAATAGCTAAACCATCATAGTACATAGAATAAATGTATAATTAGTCCTAAAAAAACACAAATGAGTGATTGAGTAAGGTACTTGGGAGCTCCCATGGATCAAAGCTGTAGAGGTTGATAGTTCCAATAATATCTAAATTTAGCTTCTTGCCGAGGACCATCCGTCGGAGATAGAAGGTGAGTAGCTCCTCCTCGGTCGGGTGGAACCGGTAACCCGGTAGATCTAGCTCCGACCCGCTTTCATCCATTGCCGGATTGTAAACAAATTGAATTTGTTGCAAAAATTGTTCAGCCTAATATTTGGACTGAAGAGCTAAACTCTTGCTCCTTTGGCTTTCTATTATGAGATGAGGAGAGCATATATAATATAAGGATCAGGATCGCATGCAGGACATTAAAATGACATGAAGCGGGGCCCACGCGGTTGGAAAACAGGGAGGAATATTGTGGAAATTCCCTACATTTTGTCCCCTGAAATCTCACGTACTGACTTTTACCATCATAAAGAATGACAAGCTGGACTAATTATGTTTGGTTTAGCATATAAATATTGGTTATAAAATGGATAAGTGAGATTGTTCTTATGTTTGATGGGGACTTAAGTGGTTCCTTTGATAAAAATGTGAAGTTTACAAAAAAAGTCATAAAGTTTTGCCCATTTTGAGATAACCCTCCGAAAATTTTGAAAATATTTCACCATGCTCCCTAACAGCATAAGGGGGTTTTTCTGAGATTGCCGAAAGTTCATGGGTTTTCTTAGAAAATAATGTTGAAAGTTGGGTATTTTTTAAACATAACTAGTACTTCGGGGCACACGATGCGTGCATAATAAAAAAGATGTGAGGGCATTTCGGAATGTTTTTTGCAACAGTGAGAGTGTTTGTGTTGATTCTCAAGTGTTAGGTATTTTAGTTATCTTTTACAGGTGTGAATGTGTCTCTTATGATATTTGAAGTGCGAGGGTATTTTTGGTATTTCTGAAAAAATTGACACACAGGTCACAAACAAAAAAAGGTGACTTTTCTTAAATATATAGTTTAGATAGATGTTGAAAGTTTGTTTCAATAGCCACACAAACTAAATATTTGACTGCTAAAAGGACTCAAGAAGACCAAGTTCAAGAATCGCCCATACTTGCGGAGTCCAAGTTCAAACTCTCAAACTATGAATTGAGGAATCTGGACTCTTTCAAACTTCTAGACTAGTCCATTTCAAGTAATTCACTAAATGAGAGCTTAGTAGCTTAGACATTTCACAAGGTAATTAATGAATATAAACAAATTTAATCTCTAATCTTATGCTTGTCTTCATCAACTTTATGGTAGTCAAATATATTATATAGAGAAGACCCCAATTTGTCAAACTCTTGGACTCAACTAAACCAGATTTCAAACAGTAATTATTCAGTAATTAGAGTTGAATGGACCGATTCAAGGTAAGCTTTACAACGTCCCTTCATGTACAATTAAACAGAAAATTCTTCTTTGTATAGACTGGAGACACGCGCTAGTTTAAAATGATCGGCAGGATTTGAGGGACCAAATAGCAATTTCGATGATATGAGGGGCTTATTTCTAAATCTCAAAAGATACGAGTGACCAGCATCGATCTATTTGCGTTATTGGTTCCTAGAGATAAGAGGTTGACTTGAGGTCAACTGAAGTGACCGGAGTGTGGAAGTCACTTTGGTGGCAATAGCTCTTAGTGCTGAACATTGCTATGCAGTTTCCTCAACTTCAGCAAACAAAGAAGCAGGTTCTGTTTTGTCTGGTGCATCTATATATTAAAGCCTCGAATCAATAAATCACAACTCTAGAATTATGATAGGAGTCGAGGGTTATAGTTTCATATTAAAATATATCGTTAATTATAAGTTGAATGCTCTTTTCTGGACTGAGATCTGAACTCACGCACAAAAAAGTAGTTAAACACGAGAACGTATTATTTTTTAAAAATAATTAATTAGAATCTAAATATTATTACTTGAGGGTTATCTCATGGTGGTCCAAAAATTTGGGGGTCATGGACAATTACCCTTATTTTACGTAGTCAGAAAATTAAGCCATTGCTTTTTCAGAAAGCCATTTTATCAGCTTGTACTAAAATTTTAAATTGAATTATGACGACTTATGACACCTTATAAGGCATTAATTAACATAAATTTTTTATTATAAAAACATTAGCTTGGACGTTTGTTTATGAAGAATTTTAGAAGCATGAGGGTTTTCAAACTTCAAAGGGAGTAAAAGAGTAGGGTTAAAATTTTAAAAAAAACTTAGATATAAATATGAACATTTTAATTCGGAGGTGTTATGTGCAGAATAAGAAGAGCGCTCAATCCACATCCCTGATTTCTTTTGGTCCACTTCTTTACGCATGGACCCCACCCAAATTTTCATTCACTTTCGAAGGACTTCCTTACCTAGGGGACCCGAAATTTTTTTAGGAAGTGAATACGATGTATAGGTGCCACATAAGCAATTGAGGAAGTAGAGAATGTAATATTTTTTAAGAAAACAAACAAAAAAAAATTTCAAAAGTAGCGGAAGTAGCATTTGTTTCCTCTACTTCAACTACTTCGTAGTTATTTCCATGCAAACAAGCAGATTCTTAACATCGAATGATTTGTGTAAATGTATGTGTGGATTTCTAGTCCCCATTACTTCCTAGTTCCTAGAGCTAGTTCCTTGATCATGTTGGGATTGGAATATTGAGGCATAGAGATGAGCTGCCAAAGGATTCTTGTTTTAAAAGCTAGGTAATTTATGTAATTTAACCCATATGAATAAATGATACTTATTACTTGATTTTTTTTTCTTGTTTTAAAAGCTAGGTAATTTATGTAATTTAACCCATATGAATAAATGATACTTATTACTTGATTTTTAATATTTCAAGAGGGAGTCGGGGCCTGTTTGGCCCCAACATGACTATATCCCTGCTCACACAGCGGTTTTTTTTAATTCATATTAAATACGTGTTCAGTGGGATTTAAACCTGGGTTACTTTGATGTAATCTTAAAATCTCTAACTAATACACCACAACTCAGAAGTTGTGATGAGAATTGAGGGTTTATATTCTGGCATAGCAGTGATTATAATTGTATGCATACAACTGAGTCATTTTGTGTTGGTTCAACTACAATTGCAAAGTGGATGCTCGATTGTAGCTGATGACTTATGCAGATTTGAGCATAAGCTGCTCTTTGGACCTTTATAAGCTGCAAATAGGATTTCTCTAATTGCTACATCTAGCAGAAGTCTAAAAACACTCAATACCTCAAAACAAACACTTGATCACAACTACAACTTTTAAAATTTAAAACTCAACAAGGAATAATAACTACAGTTATATGTGAAAACATATGCACAACTACAGTTGCTTTCAATCGGTACTGACATTGCTATCAACAATAAAGCAAATATTCCTTGAAATAAAGGAAACTACTCCATCCACACGTCCGCTTGTGTAAAACATACCACTTTCTCTATGAATTTGGATCTTCTCCGTTACTCAAAGATAGTAGAGGGACTATTATTTTTTATCATAACCTCTGATTATATAGCAGATAATTGTAATTCATTCTAAATCTAACACTCACCATAACTCTAACACTGATTCTTAATTTAAACTCAAGTATTTGGATCCTCTCCACTACAAAAAAGTAGTGGATGACCATTTATGGCTGCCCAATTGGGCCCAAGGCCCGGACAAGGCCCGATGCCCGGCCCGGGCCGAGGTGGTGACGCCCGACCAAGTTTTTTAATTT
>JBAKGM010000002.1:2326744-2352946 GCA_037177215.1 Asparagus racemosus
GTTGTTGTTCATGTTGTTGTTGCTCCTGCTCATCGAAGCGTTGTTGAAGCATCTGGTTCTTTCTCTTTTCTTCTATAACCTGTGCTTCCAGATCAGATCGACTAGCAAGCGGTCCTCTCAAATCTTTCAAAGTAGTCCCACCACCAAATCCAGTGATGTGGCCATGAGATTGCTTCCCCCAAATTTTCTCAATTATCTCAATGTCTGAAAGTGAAGGGTTTGCTTGTTTGACTTGAACGATTTCATCCTATAAAAATTAAATTCATATGTTAGTACTATATAATGCATCATTACAAAACTTAAATATATATTTTACTTACATATACTATAGCTTCATAGTAAAGCACATCTTCTAAACGATGCATGTACACAACTTATTCAATACTGATATCACTATTCTTAAATGTAACAAATTTTCCTAAGAGGAAAAAGAATTTGAAACATCAAGGTACAAAATTACTCCTGGTGTTGGAAGAAACAGATAAATGATGTAGGGTAAGTGGGTAAGGGGTAATAGGCTTACTCTTAGTAATCGTGCACGTAGAATGGAGACTGTCATAAAATTGATATAGGAAAAGAAGCATGAGAAATAAAAACACACCTGGAAAATTGAGGTACATCCGTATATGAAGCGCTTAAAGCAGCTATAATTACAAGTGCGGTCACTAACTGTATACCCATTGCCTTTTGGATATTTTCCAAGCCAAAATCCTACACAAAGTGCAAAAGGGGATTTTAACGGAATTATGATGCAATGATATTTGACAAAGAGGAAAAATCTATTAAAAAAATTAATGGCATTAAAAGAAGAATCCATATCTTTAGAGTAATAAAGAATAAGCTGAAGGATAGAATAGCTAACATAAAGTAGTAGAACAAAATGACCCAGCTAATTTTTTGCTTAAAAGATATAGAAAATAAACACTTGTTGTTGCCATTGATGTAGTAGTCCCAAGCAAAATTAGGCGAATATCACTTTCACCAACTACAGAGAGCAAATTTTTTCGGGTCTGCTCTAGAGAAAGTAGTGCAACAAAACCATACGCCATCATACCGATCACTGGAAGAGGAACACCTGGCAAATGCAAAATGATCAGTCATGAACCCTCTTTCAAAAACACGCCACCTGCATATATAGATATTTGAACCAGATGAAAAGCCAACAAATAATCACAAGTTATAAACTGTGAAGATATCATCTTAGCTATTTTTTATATTAGATAACATGGTGAAGAGAAAGGCAGTTTCCATGTCTTGGAGAGAAGAATGTTAGAAACTTGCAAGTTAAAACTGGATAGTGTTCACATAGACAAGAAAACCAAGTGGTTATTAGAATAGAAAATGCATATTGCCAAATACGGATCAAAGGAGCAGCAAATAACTAGTGCAAGCCACTAGTTTTCTATATTTTCCAAAGCAAGCGTCCTTTGGCTATTTAGGATTTTGTTGAAAATTAAAATAAGTGAAATCCTTGTAGGACATCTAAATCCTATCAGAGTTAGCTATCGGTAAGAGACAAAAATATATTCACCTAATAAAGGTAAAATTCTGGGTGCCACAGTTCCACGCTTGCTTACCCACAATGGGGAAACCAGGAATTTGTTTGGAAGGATTGTTTGTGTTCATTTCTTTCTTTCTACATAATCCAGTTTCTTCCTTTTTCTTCTCCTAAGATATTCAACTTTATATGTAATAAGGTATACATAAATATCATCATAACATGAATATGACATGCAAAAGACAACTAATGGAAGTGCTTTTAATCTTTCTCTTTCTTTTCTTTTTAGCTATTACTGTGTCAATCAACTCGAAGCAGTAGGAATCAGGTGCTCTGATTCCCCAGTTCATTGATTTGTCTCAGACTTGTAGAATTACACACTTGTTTAGTGATCTAGTCCTTCTTAAATGGTCATACCAACAATGAAATCAGCTATAGGAAACTAAGAACGAATGAATTAACAAAGGAAAAGGATGACCAAAAGCTTAGTAATTTAGTGGGTTTTTTTTTTTCTTTGAAGAAAGTTAAATCATAAGAACCATCATGACAGGGGGAAATCTTAGACGAGGATAAAGAAACACCCATAAAAAAGGAAAAAAAACTACAGTTCTGTACATTAATGAAGACAACTGTCCTCCTCAAGGATTATGATGAGCGGCTTTATGTCATGAACTTTAGCCATTACATAACCAGTCTGCATTGATGCATTTTATATTAACTTGAAAATTCTTTTGCGCAATTTATACGGGGAAGTTCAAAACTCATAACCTCTTACAAGGAAGTGGCAACACTGGTTGAGCTAAGCTCACTTGGTGAATTTAGTGGAGTTTAAACATAAACTTGCAATATCAAATATGAGGAGTTAAAATGGTCAAACATCTATAGTTTTTGAGAACCACAGCAGCATCAACAACAAACCCTTAATCCCAATTTTTTTGGGGTCGGCCCATTCAGTTCTATTATGGGTTATCTCCTCCGTTAAGTTAACTATTACAATATCATTTTAAATTGCTTTCCACCAGGTCTGTCTCTAGTCCTCTTTGCCCTATTAATTGTAATCTTATCAGTTCTCCTTACCGCTTTATTTCCTAATAGTAGAGCAACATGTGGGGTCGTTTTGAGCGGCATCTCCATTGCCGCTGATATCAAGCTCTTTAGATACTGAAGCGAGATGTTTTAGCAATCTATAGAAGTTCATAGCAAAATCGTCCATAGGGATTAGTCATTTATAATTTGGCAGAAAGAATTATTCATTTAGAAATCCTAATTAAATTCTTACAAAATTAACAGCCACAGACAGACGAAGGGAAGAGGCAGAATACCAAAAACAGAGGAGTAATCACTGTTGAGCACATCACTGCAGCTCCCCCCTCCAACAGCACAAAAAGCTTCAGAATCCGTGAACTTCAAATAGCTCAGGTACCCAGTTTCAAGAAATCCCAAAGTCCCGAGCCCCGCACACCAACTGTTTGTGGAAATGCCCCAGAGAGAAGAACCCTTTATTGGGGCCTCAGGGTCGGGTTCAGGAGATGGGTCGGAGCTGCACTTGATGGAAATTACTGCTGCTCTCTGAAACAACAAAGGAATCCAAGTAAAGATTAGTAATTTTCCGTTTGAAAATTTTTGGTGATTGTTTGAGAGAGAGAGAGAGAGAGAGAGAGAGAGAGAGAGAGAGAGGAGAGGAGACCTTGAAGCGCGAGGAGTGGGCGGTAGAGGGGAGAGGAGAGCGGGAGATGGCGAGGGCTGAGGAGATGCTCGCCATTGATGAACAACTGAGGACTGCTGAAATTTTAAGACAAGTTCTCTCCTCCCTCCTCTTCTTTTCTTTTTTTTATTTTTATTTTTTGCTCCAGATTTTAAGTCGTGTGTTTTTGTCTTCATTTGTCGTCTGAGGAAGACGCGAGTTGCGGACTCTAAACTGGCCAGTGTATAGGCCTCGGATTGGGCTAATGGGCCTTAGTAGAATAATAAATGGGCTGTGGACGGGCTCATGATTTGTCACGTTGAGTTGATAAATAAATGGGCTAATAATTATTTTATATACTGATAAACATTTGTTAAATGAAAGTTGAGTGGAAAACTTTGAGCTAGTTTGGTATTGCCCTTTTTTTTAGCGTTTTTGCTCATTTTTTGGAGAGGAGGTCAATAATGATATTTGGTAAAATAAATTTGCATGCTTATTGAAATTATTTCTACTTTTAAGCTGTGCTTTAGAAGCAACCTCAGGGTGCTTTTGAAAGCAACTTCCATTTCTTTTTAAGTTTATGTGTTGCATATGGTTTTTATTTTTTGACAATAATCTTTAAGCATAGTTTTGTCAAACACCTAAACTATTTTTGGAAATATCTTTTAATATATAATTACCAAACGACTGTTTCCAGTATATTATTGTTGATGTCAGATGTTTAATAGTAGTTTTGTGTGAGTTATGGAGAGTTTAGGGTCCCTCAATCTTTTTTGATGATTGATTACTGAATAGAGGGTTCGATCTTGAGTGCAAAGAGTACGTAAGAGGATCGGAGTTAGGCTCTCCGGTGGTTCCTCCGACGATCAAGTCAGAATTGATCTTAGGTGGAGTAAAGAAAGTGTGATTACTGTATGTTGTAGCATGAGAGTTGTTTACCTCCATGCAACAGGCAATGTGCCTATTTATAGTAGATCTAGAAGGGTAGTTATGTAATTTCGGTCGCGTCCAAGCAGTCGGCTTATTCAACTGATAATTTACAGGTATCGGCAGCGGGCGGTCTGAGTCACCTTTGTGATTAATGTGACAGTGACAAGGGAGTTCGGGTGCTGACGTGGTCCGATAAGTCATTAAGACTTTTGGTGGTGGTGTAATGATGATTCCGATCGTGCATTTAATGTGATGGTGATTGGTTGTCATCGATGGGTTCGAGAAAGATAGCCTTTTATATCAGTTTCTCGCAGGAGGCCGAGAAAAGACCCCTTTTCGACTCGGGAGTTCTGAATGATGGTGCTTCTGGAGTCCGTCAATCGAGTGATAATGCACTAAGTTGGTTCTAGCAGCAGGGCCCGAGTGAGGACGCCTTTCGACTCGGACCTCTTCTGAGGTCAAATCGGGTTGGTACATAGTTATTTTGAGACATGTGTCATCTCCTAGAATGAGATTAACACTTAGTTATTTCTACGATACAATAATTATATAAGTTGCTTCTATAAGTTTATTATATAAACAACTTATTATAAAGCTTCAACAATACCAAACCAACTCTTAGATTCTCTGCTCTTTGCAATGTATTTGGTCTTCACTCGTAAGTTTTAATGTTTGTCGCATAAATGAAAATATAAGGTGTTTTAAACAAATCATTATAAATAGTCGGATCCTTCTTTGCAAATTGCTAAATAATCACCGCGTTTCTAATCTTATCTATATCTACACTACTATATATATTAAGAAAAACCTCTCTTTTGGTTAGCCACAATTTTAGAATACCAAAAATTCCCTCACACTTAGAGGGGAAAATAACAAAGAGATGCCCTCACACAACGAAAAGATCGAAAAAAAAAACATATAACAAACCATTTATTCCCTTAAGAATTCGATAATTACACTCTTTCAGGCTTTGTGTCATGCACCAATATACTAGTAATAATTTAAAAAAAGTAAATGAATTCCCTGGATGTGAGTTCTTTATCCATTTATTCACTTACTTGAGATTGTGCGGCACGTTATTGACCGGGGATATGCTTGCCATGCTAGAATACCTATTTTTCTTATTACAAAAACAGTATAAAGATTATGGACTAGCTAGGATTGCATTTTGAGATCCATACTAACTTTGGGCTTAATTGCAGATAGGCCCACCATATAATCGCTAAATTAATTTTATTAAGTCGATTGTTCCCTGAGGACCTTATTAATAGATTTTGACTTAGGGATCTATCTGCATTAATATAAATCTTTCAAAGGTATGTCTACAAACTAACGCAAATGCTTTTGCGTCCTCTTTCTATATTGGTTAACGGTAATAGACCTCCTCTCGTATCACTCAGATGCAAATAGACCCTCCTATATTGCTATCGGTGCAAATAGGCCTCATATATCATTTGTCAAAATATGGATAAACTTCATCAATTAATTTTTTTTCCTCTTTTAAGAGCCAAAAATATTAATGATTGGGATCTATTGTACTGAGGGGGTGTTTGTTTGCATGCAAGTAAAAGATGAGAGTGAGAAAGTGACTTTCTTTTAACATTTAATGTGTTTGTTTGCATGCAAGTGGTTATGAAAGTGAAATGCAAGAAAGTTGCCACATGAGATTTAATGCAATTTTGATTTCCCCTAAAAAAGTGATGAAGTCACATGAAAGTGATAAAAATGATAACAAATTTTAATTAAATAATTTTAACTATATTTACTAATTAATTTAATTTTGACATATCGTCTTTACATTGCACTTTCAACAATAAATTTATTTTTCAAATAAATATTGATGTGGATGTAAAAGTTATTTGTAAAAAAAATTTATATAATTTCAATTCACTTTCGAACAGCCGAACACCCCCTAAGGAACACCCCCTAAAGGAACACAGGGCCTAAAAATTGCCTCCAATAGTAAAAGAATTTACTCGGGCTATATGTTACAATTAGAACTACGAGGGTCTTTCCTTAATAAGATAATAAATGTCAGCTTTCTTTTCCTATCACTTCATCAAAATTTTTATATCCCAATAAAAACATCCGACCAGTTCCTTTCGAAGAACAAAAGACGCATAAATGGAGAAACCCTAGTTCCAATTCTTCAGAAAAACGACAAAAAATAACGAAATATTACTTAAGGTTTGTTTCTTTTGCTATTTGCCAAAGATTTCTTTTATGATTTTTCTTATTCCCCGTAATTGATCTCCGAGACCCAAAATGGCAAAATCTTTTGTTGCGTTATCTAATTTTTTTTTCGCGTGTATTTGCTTTCTTTTCTTCTCAATTGAAGCCAATTGATCAATAAACCACTCATTGCTTAGAATTTACAGGAATTGGCCGGGGGTTACTCACGTTTGAAAGTTTGGAGCTGATTCAATCTCGTAATGGAGGTTTCAGAGCTATTGATATGCAAGGTTAGATTTTAAATTTTCAGTTCTTTATTCTATAGTTATTGTCAATAAGTTCTACTTGTATTGCTTGTATCGTTTGGGATCGCATTTGAAGTAGAAATTTTAAGCTTTTGCATGATTAGAGAACAACTAACAAATAAATGCAAGATACCATTTATGCTATATTCTTGTTACATACACCCCTCCTTGTGGTAAGTTTTGTGTTTTTGTTTTTGGCTGTGATTATACTGTCTTTGTTACACATTGTCATGCTTATGCCCATACCTTCAATTGAGCAAGAATCCTTGATTCCTTATGGCTTGTATTCTGATGGAGAGGAGCCAAATTTGTTTTGCATGTATATAGATAGGATGAGGAAATCCTACGCATTAGATATTCCTAGCCACGTGTTAGTTAATTATTTCTATCTAAATAACGAATGTGTAGGGTGTGACTAAGAAACACTAATATCTATTTCATAGCCATGACTTAATTGCATCAATCAATTATTTTCTTAATTTGGGTTTAGTTAGTTTGTAAATAGACAAATGAACGTTGAGCGAAGCCCTTACAAGTGCTACATTACATAACAACCACATTGAATCTACAATCATCAATGGAGTGTCTAAAGTCCTATTTCAATTGGCATTACTTTCCACACTTAGAAGCATCTTGTAGAGGACAACTTATAGCCTTTTTTTTTTCCTTATTCAATATATATTTAAAAAATATCATTACTATTTAATTTTGGAATCGTAAAGGAACCGAGAAGGAAACTAGAAGGATGTCAAAACTATTTCTGCTATTTATGAAAACATGAATTTGCGATCTTGATGTACATATATATAAGAACAGTGTAATATGACAGATTCATCCACTAGTTGAAGTCTTTGAAGATTTTAATATTTGTAATTCTTTTTTAGAATTTTCAAGTACTCAATATATGTTAAGAGTGCTTAATTCTTGTAATATCTTCACAACATATAGAAAATAGCCCTTTGTTCATTATGCAACTATCTCCAATTTAAGTATCACTGTAACTTTTTCATCAATGTTTTACTAAAATTCTTCCTTCTATTAAATTTTCTGACATTCTCTTTAATGAAATTTTGTTAATATTTAGATTTCATTTCAATTTAAATTGCAGCAAGTTTTTTTGGAATTTAAATAAATTGACGTCGGGCTTTTAGGCCCTAGGCCGATTCTGGGCCGACCCTAAGCCTGAGGTACCCAAGCTTTGGGGTCAGCCTGGTCAGTGGGCCGGTCAGGACCAACACAAGAAACCCTGACTAGCTTGTTTCGCTAGACGAGTTTACTTTTGAATAGTAACCGTTCACTGCTAATTAATTTGATTTGACGTCTGTCAGAAACGCTTGGGAGACATGCCAGATAGCGTGACACTAGCGACAAAAATCCATGCAAAAAATAAGATAAGAAATCTTCTTAAAATGCTATAAATAGATAACCTCGCTATCTTTGTTCATTAAGTCCTCTTATCCAACTTGTACTACCACAAGGTACTTCCCTTTCGTTAAGAAAGTTTGGTTCGTCTTTCGGTAAACTAAAATTTTTGATAAACCTTTTTATTTATTTTTGCTTGAGCAGATTTTGGTTCCGTTCTTTGATGACCTACTCTTTCTTTGAATATTTTTAAACTTGGTTTTTTAGAAATTTTCTCTATGTTTAGCATAAGAAGCTACAAAAGGAAAGAAGTCTTCAAGTTTTTCGTGACTTTTAGGTACTGTGTTCTATATTTCCTTCCCTTTCTTGTTAAAAAATAATATTGAAAATAATACCTAATCTGAGTCACCCAGCAAAAGAAAATTGTGATCTTCAAGAATCTTGTCTTTATCACTTCATTTGTCTCGAATATTTTATCTTGCTCCCCATCTCTGCTCTCATCCACACTTGTTTCTTTATGTTGCATAGTTGAGAAATTTCCTTTTGTTTCCTCAGGGTGACAATGCATGGCATTTTGATTTATATTGTGGTGTCTAGACATTGGATGGTGTTCTCAATTTTTCCATCAAGAGAAAGGTGCAAAAAAATTCTCCCTTTAACGTTTATATGTATTTATATTTTTTTTCTTGATTTGTTGGATTTATTTTTTTCATAATAAATACTACATGAGGGTATAATTGATTGTTAGCATTATTGTTATCTATATATTGTTTAGTTGTCATCTATATGTTGTTTAGTTGTTTTATTTTAATTTCTGCACTTTCTTGTATATTAGTTTCTTATTTATGTGGAGAAGCTATCAAATAATTCTTTAAGGGCCTTATGTACTAGGTCCTACAACAAAGAGATGCTAAAAAGTTAGAAAATTGTGTAACCAGCTTGATGTCCAGTTGCGTTTTAGAGCCATGTACATAGAGCAGACAAATCTTACTATCAATCAAGTGTTTACTAGCGTTTACAAGTGTTAGAGAGTACCTTTATTTTTTTCCTTATAAAATATATAGTAACAGGGTTTATTGTAACCATTCTTGCTTGCAAGATCTTCTATAACAATGTATGAAATTACTATCATGCTTAGGCAAGACATCCTTGTTCTATTGGATTTGGCAACAATATTCCTGTCTCCTTTTCACAAATTACGCTCCTCTAATGCCTAAATTTGTCAAAAAAAATATTTTATTCTTTTTTAGATTTTGCAGAATTCCTTGGTGAGGGGTTCTTCCAGAAAAGGGAGATATAACATTAATATATTTAATGAAGCATAAAGTGCATGTCGCCGACCTAAATACTGGGAGACAGACATTTTTGTTTCTATTGTTATTCATATACGTCTTATAACCCGGTAGATCAGTAAGTTTATTTCTAAACCTTGATTTTAGGAATTTTGTTAAATTTATCATATTATACTTCTAGTTAAACAAAAAACTCCTAGAACTTTAAGTGTAAGTATTAATCATATATTAATTTGACATAGAATGCAATCCTTACCATTTAAACATACTTCATCAAATAGTTGCGGACGAATTATAATAAGTTGTGTAAAATAAAAACTATAATAAGTTGTGTAAGTATTAATGTCCGAGAGAGCAGAGCATTGATAGAGTTCAGAAGAAGGATCCTAGAACACATCAATGTGGAATCTGAGTGGAGCAGGATAAAGCCGACTATGGTTAACATTAGCAATGTCCATCACAGGCATTAGAGCCTGCTCTGGCCATTTTGAAGCTAACTAACCCTCTTCTATTTCTATCTAGTTAGTCATCTTTTCACTTTCTCTTGCTTAATGAACTATGTGCAAATCCCATGGCTATTTATAGAAACGCTAAAAAGATGAAGACAGAGAAGGGACTAATGTCTTTATGTTACACAACTTATTATAGTTCAGTAAATATTAAAAAAAGCAAAACCAACATCTTTCTGGTCTTATAAATGCCAGGAAAAACTCTCTAAACTTCAATTGAAAATGCAAAATTATAGAACCTATAAACAATGAAGGAATACAGCTTCAAATTATAAAATTAAAAAATGAACAAATAAGCATTATAACATTCAAATTATAAATTATAGAATGTTATCAGGAAAGAGAATAAAATTGATGGGAAATATCGAAGAGTGTACGTGCAAAAGAGAAAAAAGCCTTCTTGCTCAAAATTTCGTTGCAAGTATAGCAAATGGTGTACTACTAGGCTAGAACATAGGGAGAGGTTCTGTAATCTCAAGTTAACCAACTTTTCCAAGTTCCTCTTGAAATAATGTTAATAGTAGTGAGTAGTAGAGACTTGTTGTCCCTTTCAAACGTCCTAGAATAGTCTGATTGTGTGCTCTTAGGGTGAGGAGAATTGGTAAGTTAAAGTGTTCATATCACTGCCTCTGCCAAGATGCTCAATACAGATTCATACATAAGAGTTTTCTAGAAGCGTAGTAAGGTCTTCATGAAGGAGTTTAAGGATTTCTTATGATGTCAATTTGATTTTAAGAGGAGCAGCTTGATAGGCGCCAAGGCCCATCCTCTATGGGCAGTGAGATGATGAAATAGGCCAGTGGGCTAACGGGTAGTTTATCTGCAGAGAGCAGCCCAACCCATTAAGGTGATATTTGTAGCCAGAGGACATGGCCTTGGTCTTCATGCTCAGCTGCTAACACGAGAGATTTGTGGTACAGCTCTTACTGCTTTTCTCCCTTCCATAACAAACCTTGAACTCTCCTTAACGGGTTAATGAAAAGACAATTCATGTCAGGTTGTAATTAATGCAATTCATTGACACTCCTTAATTGGTTTCAAGTCGTCTAATAATCCAACTATTTTTTGCAGAACTAAAAACAAGTGTCATGTTTCTCTCATGCACTTAGGTAACTGTGCAATTAAGTTTGTAACGTTTCTTTTTAGAATAGTACTGTAATTTGTGTCAAAGATATTCAAATGTTTGACTACAACTAGTTTTACAGTAGAAAGGGATAGAGAGAAAAATGTGACACACTGTCACATAATGATGAAGTTAGCTTAATTGATACCACCAAAGAGCATTGGCCCTTGAGCTAATTAATGTGCCAATCCGAGTTCATGCATTTTCTGCATGACAAGTTTTAAAAAAAAGACTGTATATTCCCGTAGTCAACTCTGCTCAAGCTTTCACCCTTCCAATTTTACTTCCTTCTTTGTCTTCATCTTCGTTGCGTTTCTATAAATAGCCTCAGATTTGAACAAAGTTTATTCAGCAAGAGAAAGTGCAAAGAGGGTTAACTAGATAGAGTAGAGGAGTGTTATTAGCTTAAGAATGGCAGAAGCAAGCTCTAGTGATGCAATGGCGATTGCCAACGTTAACCATGGTCGCTTTTATCCAGCTCCACTCAGATTCCATATTGATGTGGTAATGGATCCAAGAGTCTTCTTCTGGACTCTCTTAATGTTCCACTCTGCCATGGGCACCAGGTTCATGTATGTAGTGAATGACAGCTTTCTGTTTCGTTGTTCTGCATTTTTTTTCCAAATTTAATAAGACGATACATGCATCTGGTTTTATTAGATATTCAAGAATAGTATGAGTTGATTAACTAATTATCCGATTTTATTGCTTTCTTTGATGGACAAGGCATCCTTTGATTGGAGGGGAGAAACTGGACTTGTTTCTCTTGTATTTTTTGGTTACACAAAGAGGAGGAATAGAAAAGGTGATGTTCTTTAAGTTCTATATTAATTTTGATTTTTATATATACTTAGTTTATTCTTTTTGTAATAATATACTAAATTTAATCTTTTTGCAACATAAGGCAATTGTTGACAGCAAGTGGAGAGAGGTAATTACAGAACTCAACATACCGAGGACTGTGACCAATAGGTCCTTTGTGGTGAAGAAGCAGTATTACAAGATTCTGTTCCATTATGAACAGGTCTATTTCTTCCGGCGTCAAGGACCTGTTATTGCTCCATCGGGTGAGTCCTATATAGAACAGTTGATGATCATAGTTATGGCTTTTACTGATGAAATTATGAACCTACAAATTTATGTTCTAAATGTAATTCATCTTTTTTGTTAAAGAAGATATTGACTTAAAATAATCTAGATGACCTGTTAATAACTTACAGGAAATCATCCAGGGAGTGATCATGGTCCTCAGATTGTTGACAACTCGAGGCTCGTTATAGCAGAAGGTGACATCTAGTTTTTTTTAGTTTTGATTGTCCTTTTTATCTGTTATTAGTTTCATCACTTGATATCATTGTTACGGTCACTCTCCTGAACAAATACCAAGCGTATAGATTTTATTCATCTTGTGCATGTTTTAACTTAAGAGAGTAGGATTCTTTCTTGTTTTAGGCCTCCAGTCATGATAAACCTCTGACTGGGAAAGAGTCAGAAGTTCTCTCTCATTATAACTTACCAATTCATTTGAAAATTGAACAAAGTCATAAAATGTGAGATACATTGCGTCCGTTTCAAGATTCGAAAACGTTCATTAGTATATTTGGAAGAAAGTAGTATTCTTTCATATTTTTGAGATAAAAAGGGGAAATTTGTGATAATTATGCTATAGGAAAGAAGACATCAAAATCAACCCTGAACATGGAAACAATATGGAAATTTTGTAGCATTAATAGGTCAAATCTAGCTTTGTTTATATTCAAATCAGAAACAAGTACATCAATTTTTTACCTTATGCAAGCAGGTAGCATACACTTGAAAGCTGGAAATTGTCAACTATGAGTTTTCAGTTAAAGATATGCAATTATGATAGAAAATCCACTGTTTTCTTATACTAGTTTAAAAAAAAATATTAATAGATATCATATTTTTTACATTTAAATGTGTAAAATTAATTACTCGTGATATCCATTCTTAAAGATCCTGTTGCTGCCTCAACCTGTCATTGACCACGTGTCCACGTGTCTCCTGGGGGAAGCCAGCTCGAGAATTATGAGTTTTTGTTTTCTTTTTGCATTTTAATTTATTGCATCCTTTTTCCTTCTTTTTTGTGTTATAAAATATCTTAATGTGCTTTTCTCTAGAAAATATCTTAATGTGCTTTTCTCTAGAAAATATCTTAATGTGCTTTTTCTCTCTTCGCCATTTTCTTTTTCCTTATCAAAAGAAAAGAACAATAATTTTCTTTCGCGTATATCAATTTACAAACTAATCTGATTTTTCCTTTTCCATCTCATTGTCCAGTTGCACCTCTTCCTGAAAATGAGGAGCATAATCGTATCACAGGATCAGGCTCTAACCTGCATGCTTCTCTAGATAGTACACTCACTTGACATTCTCTCTGCTCCTTTTCGTTGTTTATGAAGTAAATAAATAAAATCCCTAACTATTTCCTTGAAACGTAGGTGACAATGGGACTGCAGCATATGCAGATGTTCCATCTGAACCCAATCTTGGGTTACATGCACCACATGGTGAAAGTCCACCCTGTATCTCTTATTTTTATTCTTTATTTTATGGTATTACTGGATCCTTATGCACAACAACCCTTCATCTTATGTTATAGGGGGTGCACCACCTATTAGGGAGGATGCACCTGTTGGTGAGAAGCCTTCTCCCTTAAACCTCCTTTTATCTCTTTTAAAGGCCTACGGTTTTATTGAAAACTCACTGACTTAGCTCAATCTCTTCTGTTCAATTTCTAGAGGCAGAATCTCCTCCAATAAATAGAGATGCCCATGGCAATGAAGAAAATATGCCAGCTGGTAAGATGTTTGTTTTAAAGTTAAAGGGTAAATTAAAGAATACCCCAAAGATTTGCATGATTTTCAAAAATAACCTTCTAAGGTTTTAAAAGTGAGAATTTGACTCCTCCATTTCAAATTATGAAGTTTAAAGTGAAAGCATGTGAATTAGCTCTAAGCCTATATGAATCCGTACATGAATATCATATTGGAAAATGAAGATTATTTGATAAATTGAAGTTTTGGAGGGTGATCACTTTTAAAAAAGATTTGTTTGTACAAAACCATAGTGTTTTTTATTTTTTAATTTACCGAAGTTTAACGCAAGAAATGTATTAGTACTGTATATTTTTTAGTAACCTCATCACCATTACACTAGGTCCACAAAACTTGCCTGAGATGTTACAGCAGGTGCAGACCCTCTCTGGAGCAAACATTCCTGCATCTTCGTTCTCTTCCTCATCCGATCCTAGAGCGCTTCCAACACCTTGTAGGACCGCTTTCTGCATATTTTTTGAGGAAAAGTTGATCCGGAATCTTCCACTCCCTGATATGATAGAACATTTCAGGCATATTCAAGAAGCATGGGCTATGTTCTCAGAAGAAGAGAAAAGGGTAATAAGGGCATTTTTTTACTGCACAAAGAGTTTGAAATTTGTCAAATGTGTTGAGACTCTAATACGATTTCAATTGTTTTTTCTATGGCAGATGTATATTAAGCGAGAAAGTGTGGAGAAGGAAAGGTACAAAGAGGAGTTGGAAGCATATGAGGAGAGGATTAGACTTGTGCAATCAGAGCAAGCCGCAAGGAATAGTGCAGCTGAGAGGGAGAACAATAGATGACTAACCTAGTAAGCTAAGCTGGAGGATATGGTGAATTCTGATGCTGGAGTGTGATTTACAACCATATTTGGCGCTATGTCACTTCTGATCCATTTTTCTATTTGTCATTGAAATTTTGATTTGTAAATTTTTAGAATCAATTAGATGAAAATTTTTAGTTGAAATCCATTTGTGTTGTGGCATTTGCTTATGTATCAATACTTCCAATGTCTGTTTGGGTTCTGACAGCATACATCATATCGATGTCTATCAAACATTATTTGACGACCGAAAAGGTCTGTTTCTTTTGCTAATTGCTCTTTTCTATGATTTTGCTTTGTTACATTTACTTGATTTCAAGACCTAAATTGGCACATTCTTTTGTTGAGTGTCTAATTTTGTGTTTACTTTCCATTTCTTCTCAGTCGAAGCCAATTTATCACCTAACAACTCATTGCTTAGATTACGGGAGTTACCAGTGGTATACTTTTCTATGCAAGCGCGGAGCTGATTCAATCTTGTAGTGGAGGCTTTAGAGCTATGAGTATGCAAGGTGAGATTTTAAATATCATTTCTTTATTTTGTAATTACTGCATATGAGTTCTGCATCTATTACTTATATTGTTTGAAACTCGTTTAAAGTATAAATTTGAAGCTTTTGTATGATCAAAGAACGAGAGATAAATATATGCAAGATACTATGCTATATTTTTGTACATATCTTTTTTTTATGTTCTAAATATATTACTTTTAGTTGATGATTGTGATTCTTCTTTAGCGAAAAGTGAGAATGACTGTAATTTACAAGGGATATCCTAAATACTAAAATTTGGAACAAATTGCAATTGGCCATGTAATAATAGACTTTTGCAGATAAAAGTAGTGTTCTCTACTTTACTTTTTCATATTAGAGAGGATAAAAAAAAATCCAAGAACTACTGGCTTTTGCTTCTGATGATATTGTCCTTCTTACACACTTGCATGCTTATGCCTATACCTTTTTGGACAAGAATCCTTATAGTTGTGTTGTGCTGGCTTGCGGAGTTAAAACTGCTATGCGTACATGAATAGGATAAAGTAATCCTGCCATTTATACAGCTCCAATGCCCATAGATCTAACTATCTGAGCATAGTTAATTGTTTCCATACTCATAACAAATGTGTAAGATGACTAAGATGCACTGACATCTACTTTGTAGCCATCGCTTAACTGCAATCAAATTCTCGTTTGGGTTTTAGTAAATTTATAAAATAGAAATGAACAATTGTTAGAAGCCCTAAAGTGCTACCTTAAATAACAACCGAACATTGAACCCCCAATCGCCAAACACGCGGATGAAGTTTGCCCAAATCGATAAAGTCCCCCAAATCAGCAAAGAAGTGGATAAGTCCTGTTTCCATTAGCATTACCTTACTACTTAAAAGCATCGTTTTGAGGCCAACTTGTAGCCTTTTTTTCTTATTCAACAAATATGTAAAAAGATATATTTAGTATTCAGTTACGGAATTGTAACTGATCCTAGAGGAAAGCTAAAAGGTTGGGCTAAATTACCTGTTTGGTATATTTAGTTGCCACATTTTACCAGTAAGGTATATTTAGTTGCTCCGACAACAATAAGGTATTAAAACATATTCCAATTTGCCATTTTGGTAGATAAGATCCCCGCTGGTGTGCTTTTTTGCGGCAAATGCTCACGTGATCTCGCATGCATCCGATTTGGTTCTTTTTGGCTGCTGACTTGGCAAGTGACATGACGTGTATAATGTAGTTGGTTTCATTTAACTTGGAAATTCCCTCTCTCTCAATCTCCAAAAATTTGAGAAAAAAGAGGGCTTCTGGGTTTCTATTTGGTGTTTTAGGTAGTTATGAATCCCGCCTAACCCTCTGCCAAATCATCAAAGCTCTGCCATATCAGCATTTTTTTAACTGTTAAACTTGCTCACTGGAAAATACGTGAGGCTCTGGCGCATAGATCTCATCGTCGATGACAGATTAGACCAAGGTGGCAACTTTGAATAAGTATTAATGCCTTATTGTTGCTGGAGCTACTAAGTATACCAATAACAAGGTGGCAACTTTGAATAAGTATTAATGCCTTATTGTTGCTGGAGCTACTAAGTATACCTTATTGGTATAATGTGGAACTAAATATACCAATCCGGTAATATAGACTAAAAGGTCGTGAAAATACAATTTCTGGTATATATGAAAACATGAAGTACTATTTTTGATGTAGGTGAATATACGAACAATGTAAATGATAAATTATTTGAGTTATATGATGATTATACTGGAACATTGAGGTCTAGACCCGAGACTTTGGCTCCACAGTCCTCAAGTCTATCATTAAAAAGTTTTGGAGTAAATCTTTAATGAATAGAAGTGAAAAACAAAACCCCCACATACTTCAATTGAACTGTCTTTTTTACTTTGAACGACAAGATGATCTAGCTACTGATGAGGAAGCAACAAATTTTGATATATTGGCATGGTGCTAAGCACAATAGTAAACTGTCAGCATGCTTTCTAATTTGGCCAATGATATTGTAACTCCACCAGCATCTACAGTGGTCCCGGTGAAGTCATGTAGCAGGTTCATCCACTAGTTGAAGCTTTGTATGATAATATTTAGTAATTTTTTAGAATTTTTTTCAAGAGCTCAATATATATCAAGAGTGCTTAATTCTTGCAATTTGTTTACAATATAAATTAGAAAATATTCCTTTTCTGTTATGTAATTATCTCCAATTTAAGTACCATTATAAAACTTTCATCAATCTTTAATAAAATACTTCCTTTATTAAACTTTGTGACGTTCTCTTAATGAAATATTGTTGTACGTAGTTGATTTAAATTTCAGCAAGGTTTTCTTTAAAAAATGTATATAGACCAGCTCCAGGCTTTTAGGCTGCGGGCTGGATCTGGGCCGGAACTAAGCCCAAGGGCCCGAGCTTCGGGATCGGCCTGCTCACCACAAAATCCCAGCCCTGACCGGCTCATTCACCAACACTATTATTAACCGATATTTTTATGATATCTATTTATTCATTTTCTCTGTTTCCAAGATGAGTTTACTTTTGAATAATAACTGTTCACCACTAATTAAATTTGGTTTGATGTATGTCAGAAGCGCTTGGGAGACATGTCAGATGGCGTGACACTAGCGACAAAAGTCCATGCGAAAGATAAGAAATCTACTTCAAATTCTATAAGTAGGTAACCCAACTGTCTTTGTTCATCACGTCCTCATATCCTACTTGTGCTTACCTAATGTGTTTTCCTCTCCTTGAGGAAATCTGGTTTCTCTTTTCAGTAAACTAGATTATCTTTGTAAACTTTTTTTTGAACAAATTTTGGTTTAGAGCTTGTTTGTTGAGAAAATTTCTCAATTTTTTGCATGGAACCAACAAAAAGAAAGGTGTCTTCAATTTCTTCATATCTTTTCTGATATCATATTCTATCTTTCTTTTCATTTTCCTGTTAAATATTATGTTGAGTATAATACTCAAATCTAAGTCTCCCAATGAAAGAAAATTGTGATCTTCAAAAATCTTGCTTTTATCACTTCATTTTTCTCAAATATCTGATCTTTTCTCCACAACTCTGGTCACATCTGTACTTGTTTCTTTACATTACATAGTTGTTGTTGAGAAATTTCCTTTTGTTTTATCGGGATGATAATGCATGGGATTTTATTTATATTGTGCTGCACAAACATTGGATAGTATTCTCAATTTTTTCTTGAAGACAAAGGTACAGAAAAATGTCTTCCTTTGAAGTTTGTATGTATTTATATTTTTTCTTGATTTTGGTGTGTTATGTTTCATAATAAATCCCACATGAGCTGTTATTTGTATTATTGTTTAGCACTAATTTTTTTCATATCCCTTATTCGTCTATGTTGTTGTGTTTTAGAGCCATGTACATAGAGCACACAAATATTGCTATCAATCAAGTGTTTATAGATGTTTACAAGTGTTAGAAAGTATCTTTATTTTTATTACAGAAAAAGATAAACTTATAGGGTTATTGTAATTATTCTTGCTTGCTAGATCTAAAACTATTACTATATATGAAAATATTATCATGGTTTGGCAGCTCCCCCCTTGTTCTATTGGATTTGTCTGCAATATTCCTGTTTCATTTTGACAGATAACACCTTCTAGTGTCTAAGTTGCCACACACAAATACACACACACACACACACATACATACATACAAACAACAACAATAACCAAGCCTTTATCCCAAATGTTTGGGATCGGCTACATGAATATACACACACACACACACACACACACACACACATACAAACAACAACAATAACCAAGCCTTTATCCCAAATGTTTGGGATTGGCTACATTAATCCTATGCTTCCATTCTACTCTGTTGTGGATCATCTCTTCCGTTAAGTTAGCCCTAATCATATCCTTCTTAATTACTTCTAACCAAGTCATTTTAGGTCTACCTCTAGATCTTCTAGCTCAATCAATTATTATTGCATCACTTTTCCTAACCTGTGCACTAAATGGTCTCCGTTGTACATGACCAAACCATCTTAATCTATTCTCTCTCATTTTATCCTCAATAGGAGCAACCTTTAATTTAGTACGGATGCGCTCGTTTCTTATCCTATCTTTTAGCGTATACCCACAAGACCATCGCAACATTCTCATTTCTGCTACACTTATTTTTTGAACGTGTTATTTTTTTATTACTAAACACTCTGACCCATAAAGCATTGTTGGTCTTATAACCGTTCTATAGAATTTTCCCTTGAGTTTCATAGGTATTCTACGATCACATAAGCCTCTTGAAGCACTTATCCATTTCAACCATCCTGATTTAATTCGATATATAACATCATCCAATATCTCACCATCGTTCCTAATGATTGATCCTAAATAACGAAAATGATTAGTTTTATGAGTTTCTTGACCATCAATATGTACAATAAGCTCTCTTTTTTCCTAGATTTATTAAAAATATACTCCATATATTCTGTTTTTGTTCTACTAATTCTAAAATCTTTAGATTCAAGAGCTTGTCTCTATCTTTCTACTTTAGAAATTATACCTCTTCTAGTTTCATTAACTAGCACTATATCATCAGCAAATAACATACAATATGGAATTATAAACTAATTATAAAATTACATGCAGATGTTCTTTCAATAGCAACTAACGTGAAGCCAGTGATCAGCTATGTTACGAAATATAACAAACTAGACAATAGGAAGAAAATCACGAAAATGGATAAAAGGTGTATATGATACTTATTTTCAATAGTGCAAGAAAAAAAATATTATGATTGACATTCTATCTTTTTCATATACAATGAATGACTTTGTTTGATGCAACATAAACTCTTATCGGATGCATAGCAAAAGAATTCATTACAGAGAAAAAAGCTAATTCTTAACACTATTTTGGTAATAAATTAGAAAATTAGAAAAAATTCATATATATGAAATTAACCTTTATTCTCATTTAAACATAAAAATAATTAGAGTGTATTTTTCAGAAGTTTGTGTTAAAATCAAAAAGTCATTTAAATACTGGCAAAGTTAGATGAGAAGATAAAAGATGAACAAGCCAAAGGAAATATAATAGCACAAGAAATCCAGCTTCAGTTGACGTAAATGATGAAAACGCTACTCTAGATTTTCTAGGAAAAAATAAATGTGGAGAAAGATTGATCTTGGCTCAATTAAATTATGAAAGAAGGAATAAATGACAATATATTTTATACGATAGCTTAAGTTTTTGAGTAAATTTAGGAAACTTTAGAAGGAGTTTTCATGCAAATTGTTATAATTTTTTATATGCTCATGTAAATGCTTTTATCATATAAAATTATACTAGAGATACCATTCATCTTTAGTTTTTGTCTTTTTTATTTTAAGTCTATTAATAATTAAGATCTCTTGCATTCTAGAGGAAAGACGTGTCTTGTGCTGAGCTTATACAAATCATCTTACTATTAAGTAATTTTTACTTTTACAATAATATTTTTCCTCAAGTCAAGCTCTTTTTGTAGAAATTTATTCATATTTTTTATCTATCAATAACAGATTATTGTATTTTTCTTCATACTTAACACTACATTTAATAACTAAAATAAACAAATTGGAGACTGATGATTTGATAAATAAATATATTACATGAAGTTTGATCTGTACAAGTTGAAAAAAGTGATATTGTGTATCCAATTATATAAAAGTACATTGACCATAGTTTAACACACAAATCCATTTCATCAAAATTCTTAAAATATTTAAAAAATATTATGGAAAATATAATAATCCAGGTTTACATAATTGGACTCAAAATGAATATGACTGATTTAAAATAAGAAAATAAAGCAAAAAATAAAATAATTTTGATACTTAACCACGTGCATTGCACGTGCATAAAAACTAGTGTTATAAAATTCATGACATATTTAACCATTATTATTATTATTATTATTATTATTATTTATATGACTTTAAAAAATATTATAATATATCATATATAATATGAGTAGACCGTTATGTTATCAACTTCATGGCATATTAATCTAATATTAAAATATAATATATGATAGTAAATTAAATAGATATTAACAAATGTTAATAATTATATATTGATATCACATTAATATATAATATTTACATGACTTAATAAATATTCATTATATATCAAATATAATATTTGTAGAACATAATATTATCAAATACTTGCCTCTAACCTCTTCACTAAATATTCTATTTATAAATAAGAATTAATATTATATCCTATTTGACAATTTATATTGTATTTTTCTGTTATGGAATAGTTATTGGATATTATATGTAATAGTAATTAAATACTAACATATAAAAGGCTACGATAAACTTTATCTAGTTAACCCACCCTTAATCTTAATCCTCTCTCTATTCAATCAAATCCTAATCCCAATCTCCATTTATTCACTCCTCAAAGATGGATGTAGACGGTTAAAATATACTCTATTGGATCAATTCTAAGTCCGAGTCCAAAAAGTAAACACCCATGGGCTAAACACTTCAGATAGGCTCAAGCATCAGCATATGGTAAACTACAACAAAGTTCATTTGGATCAGATGCGAACATGATTGCATCCGAGCCGAAGAGGACTGAGTCTGAGTCAATCCTCAAGACGGACTCCGGGTTGAGTCAAAAGGTGTCTTCAAGTCAGCCGAGTCAATAAACGAGTTCAAATCGAATTCTGAGTCAAATCTGAACTTATCAGCGGCGCTCGCCCAAGCCATAGCGAAGCTCGCTCGCAAGAAAAAGTCAAAGTGAAGCTTCTAGTGAGGCTCACTCAAAATGACCTTCACCCAAATAGTCCACGTAGGACATATAACGAAGTTCGCTGAAGCTATAGTGAAGTTTGCCAAAGCCGAAGCCGCAGCGAAGCTCACCAAAGATGTAGCGAAGCTCACCCAAGTAGTAGTGAGCTTTGCCCAGTAGCCCACGTGGGCCGTGTCACCCATTCTGGCAAAGTCCGCGCATGGTCGTTATTAGCGAACCTCGCCCACGGTCGTTATTGGCGAATCTCGCCCATAACGATTTTCAAAAGCTACTTTTAAGGAAGCGGTTAATGACCACTAACTCACCTATTTAAGGAGAGTTAAGGGGAGTTAATGACCGCTAACTCACCTATTTAAGGGGAGTTAAAGCTCACTAACTCACCCACTTAATACTCCCAAGCCTATAGATATACATCATCAACGTAAAGTAAGGGGGGCACGAGAGCACAGAAGAGAGAGGCGGAGGAAAGGTCTTTGCCATTGAGAAAAGAGAGAGAGAGAGAGAGAGAGAGAGAGAGAGAGAGAGAGAGAGAGAGAGAGAGAGATAGAGAGGCTAGACAAAAAACCTAGCTCTCTTCCATTCTCACTAATCTGTATAGATCATTATCATCAGCTAATCATTTGGCCCGATCAATGATCCTTGTGAGAATGGATTCATTCTCTTCAGCTAGTCATCTAGCTTAATCAACAGTTCTTATGAGAAAGGATCTGGTAATATCTCTTCATCTAGAGAAGACTGCCTTATCTTCTGAGAGATTAGAGATCATCAATCAGCGAAAGACACATCGTCTTAGTCGGACCATCGACAGAGTACGAGATTGACGTTCCACCGGCACACAGAAAAGAACCGCAGAAAATATAAATTTTTACTTTGTTTCATTGTAACTTTTATTTTAATCTGTGTCAATTGCAATATTAAAGACCTGAAATAGGATGGCAGCTCCGCTGGGAACTTCCTTCTCAATCGACGAGAAGATTGTGTCGTAGTCCAACACTACGACCCTCGGGTCTTTCACTGAATTGTTGGTCATTGAATTTGACCAAGCAAAGTTTGACAAGTTCATTTCCTTGAACCAATCATCGACGGCAACTGTGAGAAGTTATCGCAAAATTCACCGCAATGCAAACCCATTGTCAAAATTGACACTCACATATGTCAAGACGAACTTCACCAAAGGAAGTTTGAGATTCGCTGGAAGCCAAATGAACTTCACCCAGAGTGAAGACAACTCTAGTTTCACCTACAATAATGTGAGCCTCGCTGAAGACAGCCCCAACCTCACCGAAGGCAAAACAAACTTCACCAAGAGAAAGACAAGCCTCTCTGAGGGTAGCCCCAGTCTTACCGATGATAGCCCCAACTTCGCTGGACGTAGGGTGAATTTTGCCCAGAGCGAAAACAACCCCAGCTTCGTTCAAAGCGAAGTGAACCTCAGTGTCATTGGAGGTAAAATAAGCTTCGCCCTGAGTGAGGTCTTAGCGACCCTCACCCAAAGCAAAGGTCGGGATTCTCAAACGTCCCTCAAATTTGGACGTCAGTCAACAACCCCTCTGGGGGTTCTCTTTAAGGCATCTCATGATGTACATCGTGCTTCCTTAAAAGTTCACAAGTGGCAACAGTGATCTCAAAAGAACAAGGCTGCTTTCAACCTTGATCTCCAAGGGTTCATGGTTAATATGACCGATGTAACCCGAGAAGATGATGCTAGCACATTAGATCCAGAGACCAATAGAGTCTATCGCCTTCCAAGATCAAGACAGGGGGTAGCTATCCCCTTTGACTACTCTGGTTTGAGGTCGCCTGTTCGACGAACTCCTTTACAAGTGGATCATCCTTTTGCTAACGACGCTAACTCGGCCATAGCGTCAACACAACTCCTAACTCAAGTCAAGAACAAGAGTGGACTGCCAACATGGCAGACAGAGAGGCCATCGACGATCTAATTTGCCAGATGGAGACGGAAAAGATGGCATCCGACGAGTGCTTAGACCGATTCAAAAATATACTTCAACAACTACTACTCACTTCCCAGCCCATTGGGAGCACTTCAAAAGGGAAGCAGCCAGTTAACATCTCTGTCGATAAGGAGTCACTGTACCAACAAGATATTTTCTCCTCTTGATCAGAGTCTGAAACATCCAGTACACTGAAGACGAGATGTAAATGAAAACCTTAAAAGTCTACAAAACCGGCTCAATGTTCTTACACAGAAGACTGAGCTAAGGAAGGTTGGGATCACTCGACCTTATCCCATCGAATGAGACTTTGTTCTTTATCCGATGAAGTTTAAGCCGCCAATATTTCACATGTTCAATGGCATATCTACTACTCCTATCAGCAAACAGTAAATGTAGTAGGGAATGACGCCATCAAGATGTGACTTTTCATTGGTACCCTTCGGGGGATAGCCTTTAACTAGTTCCAAAATCTATCTAGTTGATTTGGAATCACAGTTCTTGTCCCAATTCCACGAGGACCAATCTGATGTAACAATGACTAGACTCCTTTCAGAAAAATAGAAGGAGAATGATTCGGTCAGAGAATACATTGAACGGTTCCATAAGCTGTCCTTACGATGCCGAGACATGCCATTGCTGATGTTGCTCCAGACATGCTGGCATAACTTTCTCAGCCGAGTGGAAGCCCACATGGGTGCTGTCAAGGCTAATTCGTGGAAAGATCTGATTGAACAGGCAAAAATTGCCCAGAAATCCACTAAGAGATTCAATCAATATAACCCCTGGTCAAGCGACGAAGACGATGATAGTGAGACAAGACAATCCTCTGATGATGAGAATGAGATGAAACAATCCTCCAGATCGAAGTTCAACACTCTTCGAATCTCGTCGAGTGGAACCGCTAACCCAACCTCCTACGGCTATGGCAACGCTTCTTCAGCAATGCCAACCTAGTCGTCTACGACTATGGCAACGCTTCTTTAGCAACGCCAACCCAACCTTGTACGGCTATGGCAATGCTTCCGTAGCAACGCCAGACCAGCATTTATGACTTCATCTCATAAGGGCATGAGCCTTCAATGGCAACACCATTTTATTCAGTATGTCCAATAGTACAACCTCTGCCGAAGCAATTAGTCGGCAAGTTCAAAGTCACACCTCTGACGATAGTCTTTACACCCTACATGATATTAGAAGTTAGCCCTCTGTGGGTACTCATGATGAAGCCAGAATCTCTAAGTTCCAGGCTTGTGAAATCATTCTATCTCTGAGTGGGAACTCTATTTCAACGGCGCATCGCAATGGAGCCATGAAGGAATTATTATCACAGGTGTAGGGGTAGTGCTCTTCACTCCCCATGATCGCGTCATTCCTCAGACATATTTATTGACTGAGCCTTATTCTACCATCATTAAGAATCACCCTTGCTGAGAAGATGACGATCGAAGAACATCATAAAAAGCATCTCCAAGAACTAGAGGCACTAGATGAATTGAGACTTCAAGCTCAACAATGAATCGAGATCTACCAATCACGGATTTCGAAAGCCTTCAACAGGAGAGTCAGAGAACGATGCTTCAAAGAAGGTGACCTGGTCTTAGCTATTCGTCGACCCATGGTCATGACACATAAGACTAAAGGAAAATTCTAACCCAAATGGGAATGCCCATTTGTAATAGAGACAGTCGAGCATACCGCCTAGTTGACCAAAATGGCAATAGGCTCATGGTGCCAATCAATGGAAAATTTCTCCAAAAGTATTACCCTTGATCCTAGCCAATTTCATCTCCCCATAGAGACATCGGTCATTTTCAAGTTTCCACCTCTGACCGTAAGTCTTGATCATCTTGATCCAAAATCAAATCAAAATCCCTAACGAGTTATCAAGTTAACATCTCACCTCAGCTTGACTCCAAATGCATTACCACCGTCATGTTAACATTACACCTCTGAACAGTGTCCACCCCAATGATCCGACTGGTTAACATTACACCTCTGTCGGTCATTTCATTTAGCATGGTAATATTACACCTCTAAACAGTACTAATTCTACAAACCTGATACGTTAACATTACACCTCTATCAGTTTGACTAATCTTGTCGAATTCGACTGGTTAACATTACACCTCTGCCAATTCGCTCTTATCAAATATTGAATAGTTAACATTACACTTTCATCGATTTCCTACCGTTAAGTTAACATTACACTTCCAAACGATAGCCGTCCTTTGGACTCCTTTGAAACGATTGGTTAACATTACATCTCTGTCAGTCATTTTATTTGGCATGTTAATATTACACCTCTGTCAAAATTTCTTAGTACTGTTATGTTAACATTACACCTCTGAACAGTACTAATTCTACAAACCTGATACGTTAACATTACACCTCTATCAGTTTGATTCTATCGACTGGTTAACATTACACCT
>JBAKGM010000002.1:2368465-2385762 GCA_037177215.1 Asparagus racemosus
ACACACACACACACACATATATATATACATACATACATACATACATACATACATATATGTATGTATGTATGTATGTATGTATGTATGTATGTCTGTGTATGTATGTATGTATGTATGTATGTATGTAGACACACACACCCCAATTTGGAAATGAAGCAAATTGAGTTTTCACAGTTAAAAGCTATGCAATTATGATAGATTGCTAAACCTCACTGTTTCACTCATGCAAGTCTTTTTTAATATTAGTAAATACCATATTATTTCCATTTAATATTTTTAAAATTAATTACTGTTAATGTCCTTCTTAATGCTATGTTTGGGAGTCTACTAATGGACGTGAAGGGAAAGGCAAAGGAAAGGAAAGGAAGGGGAGGGGAAATATAATAATAATCATGTTTGGGAATTTAATAAAGGGAATGGAGGGGAATCCTTTCTTAGCCGTTGGATTTGTATCATGATGGTTCAAAATATTTTACTTCCTCTACACCCCAATTTGGTGGGGAACCAAATTATATAGAATGATGGTTAACAGATGTAAACTTTGTTACTTTCATTTCCGTCCATTCCCTAAAAAAAAAAAATACTCCCAAACAAAGTGAATGTATTTGCCTTCCTACCCCTACCCCTCATTCGCCTAGGCTCTGAATCATCAGACGGTATCCCTCACCACGTGTCTTCTGGTGGAAGCCAACCAGAAGCCGGTGAGTTCTTTTTTCCTGATAATTTGTCACTTCCTTTTTCCCGTCCTTTTTGTATTAGAAAATATTTAAACGTCCTATTTATCTTTTCATCATTTTCTCTTTTCTTGTCAAAGAACACAAGAATAATTTTATTTCACCTACACTATGCCGCAAACTAATCTGATGTTTCTTTTTTCCATTTCATTGTCCAGTTGTGCCTCTTCCTGAAAACGAAGAGGGTAATCATATCACAGGATCAGGCTTTATCCCAATTGCTCTTGCTCCTGTAGCAGAGCACACTCACTTAGCATTCTCTCTGCTCCTTTTTGATGTTTATGAAATAAATAAATAAAAGCTGCCTAATATTTTCCTCAAAATGTAGATGACAATGGGGTTGCAGCATCTGTGGATATTCCAACTGAACCCAAATTTGGGATACATGCACCAAATGGTAAGGCCAACACTGTCTTTGTCACGCCTTGGGCCTGCGAGGGCGTGAGTAAGCCCCAGGACCCACTGAGTGCAACATGTGATTTGACTCAATCCACTGTCAAAATTGACTAGTCAATGTTATACTTGACTCTTAAGACCTATCATTTAAACCATTCAATCACTCAAACAAAATCCAATGTGAGGCTAAATCTTGGGGTATCACAATCACCCCACCTTAATTGTGCGACATCCTCATCGTGGTATGATAATTGGTCCGTCGTAGTATCATCACCAGGCGATGTTGACTCTAAAGGTGGCTTCTATGGGCTTATAGAGCTAGCTCCCCCACAGCACTCATACGGTGTAACATTTTGTCCCACATAGTACTTAGCACCATATTTTCGGCGGGCTCTGATACCCTTTGTCATGGCCTGTGCCCGTGAGCTTGTTAGCGGGATGTAAGTCCCGGGACCCATTGAGTGCAACGCGTAGTTTGACTCAATCCACTGCCAAAATTGACTAGTGAATATTATACTTGGCTCTCAAGACCTATTATTTAAACCACTTAATCACTCAATTAATATCCGATGTGGGACAAAATCTTGGGGTGTCACGGTCTTTTTTCTTTCCTTTTGTTCTTATTCATTTATTTGATATAATTACTTGATCCTTATAAAAAAGATAATCTAACTACAGTTCTTTATGTTATAAGGGCAACCTGTCACTTTAAATGTTGCTGCCTATGACAATGCATCACCTATTAGAGAGAATGCACCTGTTGGTGTGAGGCCTTCTTCCTTGAACCGTTCTTTCAGGCCTATGGTTCTATTAAAAAACACGCTAACTTAGCTCAATCTCTTTTTTTCAAATTCTAGAGGCACAATCTCCTCCAACAAATAGAGATGCCCATTGCAGCAGAGAAAATATGCCAGCTGGTACGATGATTGTTCTAAAGTTAAAGGGTAAATTAAAGATATCCCAAAGGTCTGCATGATTTTCAAAAATACATGATTTTCAAAAATATCCCCTGAGGTTTTCAAAGTGATAGTTTGACTTCTCCATTTCAAATTTTTTGAACTTAATTTTGATGTGGAAAAAAAAACTTGTTAATTACCTCCACACCAGTATGAACAGGTACATGGTTATTACATTGAAAATTGGTAATTATTTGACAAAAAAATTTAACATTCTCTCAGCAGCAAACTTTCCTGCAACTTTATTCTCTTCCTCTTCATTCTCTTCCTCATCCAATCCTGGAAGCCTTGTACGACCTCTTTCAGTATATTTTTCGAGGAAAAGCTGATCCGAAATCTTCCTCTCCTTGATATGATAGAGCATTTCAGGCATATTCAAGAAGTCATTATGCTTTCAGAAGCGGAGAATGGGTAATAAGGTCAACTTTTTTTGCACAAAGATCAGAAAATTTATCAAACATATCAAGATTCTCAATACTGTTTCAATTTTCTTCTCTTTTTTGTTACCTACAGGTGTATAATAAGCGAGAAAGTTTGGAGAAGGAATGGTATAAAAAGGAATTGAAAGAGTGGGAGGAGAGGATAAGACTTGCTCAATCCATTCAAGCTCCAAGGATATTCTGATAGTGGAGTATAATATGTCTGTTCTTATGGGAAAGCAAACCGTATTTGGTGCTATGTCACTTAGAATCCATTTTTATATTTGTAAATGGTATTTGGCTTCTTAATTTTTAGAATCAATAAATATGAGAATCATAGAGTTTTATCCATATGTGTTGTTTGGTTACTTATGGCAATTCACTTACGAATCTATCCTTCCAATGTCAATTTGGGGTCTGACATCATACATAATGTGACACCCCAAAAATAGTCCCACGTTACATTAGATGTTGTATAAAATGGGTTTAAATAGTAAGTCACGGGAGTCAAGTTGCAATATTGGCTAGTCATTTTAGGTTGTGGAAAGAGCCAAACAACGATTTGTACTCAGTGGGTTCTAAAGCTTGTGTCGCGCCAACTTACTAGCGGGCATGGGCGTGACAAGTATCATCAGAGTCAGAGATGTCAGTTAGCAAATACGGAAGAACAGCATGAAGAAGACAGTCTGGAGCCACGTTCACCTACTGTACTTGTTGTCCTTGTCTTCAGATTCATAAGAGCTGTTTTATGATATAATATTTGCACAAGTAGGACCTACCATATAATTAGTGATGCATTAACAACATTCAACTTCACCATTTATCTCCTTTATGAAAATAAAACTGATATCTATATGTGTTTATATTTGGCTTATCAATATCATATATGCTTATCATCTATGTCCAACATGAATTGTATCCATTTTACCAGATGTCGATAGAAAATTTTCTTTTTGAAAGTTCTCGATGTCTGAAATTTTCGGTATCTGATCCATGAACATTTCTTACTCGACCAATGTGGAATTGTGTTCTAATGCTTCTTGTTATTTTGGTAGATTCTCTTTCATTACTCCTTTTCAGTAAGCAATGGGGGTTTATGAGCCTGAATGATGCAGTTCTCAGATTCTATTTGAGTTTTTCTGCCAATAGATAGTAGATGAAATCTAAATATTTCTTTTGTTCTCTCAGCAGACAGAGATCACTTTGTACACCTGAAGACTGGAATAAAATCATTCAGCCAAAGAGCTTTTATGGTTCTAATACCTTATGCAATATTCCGTTGCTAATTTTGAGGCATACACAATTATAAAAGCAAATTTTTTTCCTCCCTTTAACCTTCCTTCTTCATTGAGCAAAGGATTATACTCTTAAAAAGTGAAACTTCCTCTCTCAAGCTACATCTTTTTCCTCTGCCTTGTATCCTTGAACTCAAGAAACCATTTCGTTCCAAAGCTTTTGCTCAATGTTAAATACCCTCCCTTGTCCTTCATTCTTCATTGTGCGCTTACAAACTTACTGTGAATTCAATACAAGATCAAAGAGAGAGATAGAAAATGAGTATCAAGGTGTTTGGATTGCCCGCATCAACCGATGTTTCAAGAGTACTTACGTGTCTCTTCGAAAAGGAAGTCGAGTTCCAACTCATTAGGATTGACAATTACAAGAAAGATCACAAGGTCCCTGAGTTCCTCAGGCTGCAGGTATATCTCCATTTCAATATGTTATGTTATCGCATTTATCTTTTCCGCATTAGTTCTTATAATGCAATTGTGCAGGACCCTTCTGGTCAAGTTACCCTCAAGGATGGAAAGGAGACTTTTGTTGGTAAGTGAACGTTTGCGTCGATGATTCTAGATTAAAATTTAAACTCTTTGAAGTATTTAACAGAATCAGAAATTTTTTATTTATTTATCAACTGGTCAATAAGTCTTTCTAAATTTATATGTTTGACTCACATTCCTTCTCCTTTTCAATTAGTGACGTATTTTGTTAATGTTTCTGATGAAATTGAACACTCTCACCTTTCTCCCTTTCTATACAAAGTTCATCCTATCTTACTCTTTTTCTCCTTCTACTCTTTTGTGTTCTCCTCCTTATTTCAAAATTTCATTTCAATATGTATTGATAAAGAGAAAACAAATTGATACAAAAAATCATCTGAAGATTCAAGCAAACAAAAAGAACTGTTCTGAAATGTAAAAACATTCAAATTGAATCTTATAGTCAAATAAAAAAATAAAAAATATAACAAAAAGAAATCTGAGAGGTGATTATATAATTTATAAAAGAAAATGATAGGGATTGAAAAGTAATTCATAAATCTCCTTAAATATGGGTATATTGGTAATTTTACAAAAGTTTTCTATTTCCAGGGATTACTTCAGGAAGATTTTCTGAAACTAAATTACATTCTAATAGGACTAATAATATTTCCAAATTCTTTCAACTTGTAGATTCGAGGGAAATATGCAGGCATATCTGCAAGAAATATCCGAACCAAGGCAACAAGACAATCTTTGGCACTGGAGGCCTCGAGAGAGCTTCAATCGAGCAATGGCTACAATCAGAAGCTCGAAACTTTGACCCTCCAAGCTCTGCTCTAGTTTTCCAATTAGCCTTCGCTGGACCATTAGGCTTTAATCCTGACGAGGCTCAAATCCAAGAGAATGAGAGGAAACTTGCTAGTGTTCTCGATGTTTATGACAGGAAACTCGACGAGAGCAAATTCTTAGCTGGAGATGAATTCACTCTTGCTGATCTCTCTCATCTCCCAAATAGCTATTATCTCGTTTCGAGGTCTGAGAGGGGGCATGATTTGTTTTATAAGAGGAAGAATGTGGCGAGGTGGTGGGGGGAGATTTCGTCGAGGGAATCTTGGAAGCAGGTTGTCCATATGCAGTCCGAACATCCTGGTCCGCTCGAGAAATTCGCTAACATCAAATGAGTAATGCATACGTTGCATGATGGTTGACGTTGTTTATGTGTTTGTTGAAGTTGTGGCTTGATTTCTGTTTCAAGTGTTTTGTTGTTGTTGTTGTGGTGGGCTAAGTTCCTCTTCCCCTTCTTGTTTGGGAGGATAGTAGGAGGGAAAATAAGTGTTTATGTCTTGGTTATATGATAATAAAGAAACGTTTAGTTTCACTTGAATTGAAGGTGTGTTTTTCTTTTTTAATAGAATTAAGGCGTGTAGAAAAACCTGTCGTGTTGCATCAGGGTCTAATAAAACAACTCCATGTACAAATTCAGAATGTCTCCAAATCTTAAAAAAAAGGTTATATAAATGAAAATTGTTGTTCACGTAGGGAACTATAGAAAAGAGTCTTAGCCTGAAAAAAAGATCCCAAAAAAGATCGCCAAAATAACCTCCGCTGAGCTGATGAGTGATGCTTATTTATAGTTTCTTCAGCCTGGACTCTTATGGTTATGGCCGAAGTATGAAGTTTCTTGTCCTCAGGCTATTTTTCCTCTCGTAATCAACATCAGAATGCCAATGTTTCATGGTCGACATTGATGTTATGCATCACGCTCTTGGACCAACGAGTCCGTTGGCACCAAAAAAATGGCAGTCTATGCTCCACTTGACTCTCATAACTTCAACATTTAGAGTCATCTAAGTCTCTACATCTGTCAGATGTGAGACTATTGGAGACAGGATATCACAATAGTTACCTGAACATTTTGGTGACAGATCTCCATTATATTTAACAATATGGATCTATTTAAAGTACATGTCATTATAATTAAAAGTACAATTTATTTAAACTTACAAGTGGACTATAATAAAATTAAATTTTAAATACCAAAATAGTTATGTGTCTAAGAGACCAAATGGGGGCAAATAGTTAGCTAGGGTCTTAATATTAGATTTATTACATAGGAGGGGTATATAGAAGAGAAAAAAAAAAAAGATTTTGAGTGGGGGCATTTGCCCACACTTGCTTGAATGTGGCTCCGCAACTGCCGACTCCTTGAGCACCATATCAGATACTCTTGTTAACTCAAGTATTGATTTGGAAAGAGAGCTTGAAGATTGATAGAATTGAATTACATTAGAGAATGATGATTTGTATTACATCAGTGAATTATCATTTACGTTACAGGTCGGTAGCACTGTAGATGGTGTGACTTTAACAACTCTGTCCTATCAAGTTCTATCTTAATTAATGCCATGTATCATAATTTCAATGCAGAATCTCGGGCCATATGTCTATACTTATGCGACAAATACCCCGACCAAGGCAACAAATCTCTCCTAGGAACAAAAGAAGACGGCTCATTACAGCGCCGCAGCATAGAACAATGGTTAAAAGCAGAATCTCTGCACTTCGACCCTCCAAGCTCAACCTTAGTCCTCCAACTAACCTTCGCACCAAGGCTGGACCATAAACAAGACCCATCACTAATCGAGCAGAGCGAAGCAAAACTATCCAAAGTGCTCGATGCTTATGAACAGATATTAGGAGAGAGCAGGTTTCTTGCAGGAGATGAGTTCACTCTCGCAGACTTATCTCACTTGCCAAATACAAGCTATCTTGTGAATTCTACTGATAGACGGAGTCTGATTACGTCGAGGAAGAATGTGGGGAGATGGTGGGATGAGATTTCGAAGAGGTATTCTTGGACGAAGGTTGTCGACATGCAGAAGGCCAGTTCTCAGCCTCCTTGATTTCTCTATGCATTAATGGTGTAGTGGGAAGTGAAATATTATCTCAGATATCTTGACTTGGGGTTGTATTTTCAGATGATTTGCTTTCAAGCTTTTGTTCTTCCTATTTGTGCTTGTGCTTCTGTTTACTTGTCGGGATTGGAGTGTGATGAACTGATGTCGAGAAACAATAAAATCTCTTGCTATATACTTGTGATACCATGATTCTATTATTGTTTTAAGGCGGTTAATTTAGAAACTTTCAACAATTATTTAAAAAAAAAAACGTATCTCAAGTAATAAAATCTGTGAATGCAATGCTGCACATCATTGATCATCTCCATCATATATATCGTTGTTCAAACAGCTCATTTTCCTTTTGTTATGACCATTTTGTTTATTGGTTGGTGTTCATCTGACAATAGCCTAAGCTTGTTCTCACTGTTAACGTAGAAATTAAATTAAAATGTTCTGTTAGAAAGAAGGTTGAAGCATTCTAGATCTTTTTTTATAGTATAAATTACCATGATTTTTACTATAATTTTGTTTATAAGGGATGGAGATCTGTCACCAAAATGTTCAGGTAACTATTGTGATACCTTGTCTCAAATAGTCCCACATCTCACGGATGTGGAAACTCAGATAGGTTCAAATCTGGGCCTCCAATGATTCCGCTGATGGTCGGTATCCTCCTGCTCCTAGCATGCACACTGCACATTGATTTTTTAAGCGTTAGGCGGCACTGGAATTATCCTCAGTTGGGGGTTTCAGTACGAGTAAAGAAAACATTAAATGCGGCTAAAATCCTATAGCAAAAGTTAGGTTGGAGAAAGTTACCACTGTTTATTCCTTTTATTGTGGTGCGTATTGTCCTTTAGTGCAACTTTACCAGAAGGATCCTGCAACATTGGCATTGTGAGAACTAACGCTTAAAAAATCAATGAAACAACGTAGCATATTGATATAGAGACTTACCTGCAGCCTGAGGAATTTGGGAACCTCGTCATCTTTCTTGTAAGTGCCAACCTGAATGAGCTGGAACTCGACTTCCTTTTCGAAGAGACATGTCAATACTCTTGAAACATCGGTTGAAGCGGGCAATCCAAATACCTTAAGACTCATGTTCTATCTCTCTCGTGATATTGTTTTCATTCACACACGCTTGAGTTTGTAAGCGCACATTGAAGGTGAAAGCCAAGAGGGGTCTTTAACACTGAGTAAAAGGTTGGAATGAAATGGTTTCTTGAGTTGAAGGATTACGAGGACATAGGGAAAAGATTATAACTACAGGGAGGAAGTTTCACCTTTTGAGAGTATGACCCTTTGCTCAGTGAAGAAGGAAGGTTAAAGAGAGAAAATTTTGTTTTTTTTAATTATCCTTTGACTAGAATCATTTGCTGCATACATTTTCAGACATGGATAACTTTAGGAAAAATTTACTGACAACACCCTGATAGAATGGTGTATGGATACAAGTTGGATATAGACAATATCCGTATCTGATGTAAATGCATATAGACATGTAAATCAAATATAGGCAAATCTGCCAAAACACACACACAAAAGAACTGACAGTTTTATTTCGAAACAAACTGTGGAATATTGTTAATATCTCACTACTACAATACAGCAGTTAGTAGTATTAATAATAATATACAATAAAAGAAAAGGTGTAAATGCTTCAATCTTCTCCCAATCAAAATATTTCAGTTAAATTTCTACATTAACAGTGAGAACGAGTTACTTAGGTTCAGTTAGGCTTTTTTTTTTTGGGTCAGTTGAACTCATACCAGTAAGAAAAATGGTCAGAACAAAACACACATGAGTTACAAGAACTATACCATCAATCCTGCACAACATTACATTCACAGGTCATAATTTTCAAGATTTTCCTTCAAATTCAGCATAAATAGATATACCAATATCAGAAAAGAAATCAGACAACAGGAAAGCTGATTTTTTTAGGTCAATTGCAGATTGACTCCTTGTAGTATGCCCGAGTACAGATAGACCCCCCGAGTAAATTTTTTTTGCTCTTAAAAGAGTCAAAATACTTCACTCTAGGGGCGGTCTATCCGCACAAATATAACTAAAGGGGTATAACGGCAAATTAACCATTTTTTAAACCTCTTTAAAATTACAGAATCAGAGTAGTAACATCTAGCAGGAGATTTTGATCCTGCAATCCAAATAGCAAAAGCACACAAAGCACAGATACATAAAATTCGAAATTAAATCCTCTGAAAAGTTCATTTCAAAATAAAAAACAACCACAAGCCAAATATCCTCTTAATATAAACTAATCTCAACGATGATGAAAGTACTCAGTTTTCTCGGTCAATAAGCAAAATCAAGAAGGCTGAGGAGCACTGGCATTCTGCATCTCGACAACCTTCATCCAAGAATCCCTCTTCGATATCTCCTCCCACCACCTCCCCACATTTTTCCTCGACGTAATCAAACCCCCTCTATCAGTAGCATTCACAAGATACTGTGTATTCGGCAAGTGAGACAAGTCTGCAAGCGTGAACTCATCTCCTGCAAGAAACCTGCTCTCTGCGAGCCTCTGCTCATAAACGTCGAGCACTTTGGATAGCTTAGCTTCGCTCTGCTCGATCAATGCAGGGTCCTGTTTAAGCCCCATTCTCGGTGCCAGCGCTAGTTGGAGTACTAAGGTTGAGCTCGGAGTGTTGTAGCTTTGAGACTCCGCTTCTAGCCATTGCTCTATGCTGTAGCGCTCTAATAACCCACCTTCTTTCGTTCCTAGGAGTGATTTGTTGCCTTGGTCGGAATACTTGTCACATATATATCGACATATGGCTCGGGACTCTGCAACCAAAACCAAGGACTCAGCGAGATCTTGTCAGTTTATTCCATATATTTCTTGTTATATTTGTGTAGCAAACTCATTAATTCGAGGATTTGGCAAGAATCCAAATGCATTGTGTGAATTGGTATTGTAGGAGTAGGTTCCAACTGATCTTTCTTCAGGCTGCATAATTGAATGTAAATATATTTGTTAGATATCATCATGAGCCACCCTATTGATTAGATATGTATAGCTGGCCTACTATTGTGGGCTATTGGTTGATGGGTTGTCGATGTGTGTGTGTGTGTATAAGCTAAGGAACATGTAAATCAGACAATAACACAAGCTCTCCTTTGTACCAATTAACATGGTATCAGAGCAGTTCCTTCAAAACCCTCCAAAATCCTAGCTGTTCCTTCAAACCACTAGATTCTTGACTCACCTCAGACCCGTGTCCCCTATCCATCATCGCCTCCGCATCGCCTTAGATAACGGTATATGCAACCATCACCGCTGCTGACGTCGACGCCCTCTCTAGTGTCCACCACCACCAATGTCGCTTTTGCTTGCCGTTCAGTCTCTCATCACCCTCGACATCAGATTCAGCCTTCATTGCATTTGTGACCCTCTACTTTAGATCCGAACTTGTCATCTGTGATCTGTTGACATCAGATCTGATCTCTATTGTCCTCGTCACCTTCTAGATCTGATCTTGGCAAGCATCAAGCTCTCTCCCTTGATCTTGGCAAGCACCAATAACCAAAAAAAAGACACCTTTGAGTTTGGTGTAGTAATGGATAAGAAAGGGGTATTCACATTTCCACCTCTTGATGTGCAACTCACAAGCACTGAGAATTATACTGCGTCCGCTCTTACTGTACATTATAATCTTCGGGCTTTTGCACTATGGGGTTACATTGATGGTTCACTCCGTTGTCCTCCTGCGATTCTTCCTGGGTCTACTCTCTCATCTTCAGCGTCATCAGCATCACAGGTCGCTTCTAGTGACCCGTGTAGTGATGCCTCTCCTGTCACATATGCTCAGTGGACTAGTACTGACCAGCAGATTATGGCTTATATTATGCGGTCAGTAGCCATTCCTATTCGGCTCTATCTTGGGCATGCATCTTCATCTCGTTAGTAGTGGCTAGCTCTCAGCCGCATGTTTGTTCAGACTGGTGCTGCTCGTGAGTATCAACTTCATCAGGCTCTTCAGGATGCACGTCAAAGTGATTGGTCTATTCAATACTTCTATTCATTACTATCAGGTTATTGGGAAGAATTGCAGACAATGGATGAACCTATTCCTGAAATATATTCTGAATTTGTCATTGCATTTCGAAAACAACGTGATCGTCAACAGTTATATCACTTTGTCACGCGCCTTCGCTCTGAGTTCGAAGGCTTACGTGGACACATTCTTCATCGCAGTCCTCTCCTCAGTCTCCATGAAGTAGTGGATGAGTTCATATCTGAAGAGACGTGCCTTCAGATGCTCTCTCCTCCAGTTGTTGCATCTCAGCCATTACCCTCATCACATACTGTTCTAGCTACTCAGCAGTTCTCTTCCTATTGGGGTCCTACTAGCAGTACATCTGATTCTCCTCGGCAACTCTACTGTCATTATTGTAAAAAGTCAAGTCATCTTATTGATAAATGTCATAAGAGACCACCTCGTACGACACTCGAGAAGACTTGACCTCCATTTGCTGCTTCGGCTGATGCTTGCCCTGCTCCTCAAGGGCCACAGATTGCTACCCCTCTCTCTTCTCAACAGCTGTCAGAGATTACTGCATTAATAGCGAAGAATCTTGGGCTTAGTGGTGCTACCTCCAACTCCGATTTCACTGCCTTGTCTGCTCATTCTGGTACTTCTACTCCTTGGATATTCGACTCAGGTGCATCCCATCATATGACCTTTGATAACTCTGTTCTTACAAATTGTTCACCCGCTCCCTCTTCATTATGCATTTACACTACTAATGACACTCCCCTTGCAGTTTCTCAGTTGGGTGATATTACTTCGAGTTCTGATAGTTCTGGTCGTCTAACTTTATCCCTTGTTCTTCATATTCTAAAATTATCTATGCAACTTTTATCTATTGGGAAAATTACAGATTCTGGTTGTACTATCTTATTTAATCTAAATCTTGTGTTGTTCAGGATCACACCGGCCAGAAGATTGGGACAGATCGTAGAGTTAATGGAATTTATCAGTTAGTTACTCTACATCTTTCCTCTCCATCCAAAATTAGCCATGGACTCTCTGTTTTTGATCTGTGGCACCGTCGCTTGGGCCATATCTCTGGTTCTCGCTTAAAACTTGTATAAATCAGATGTATTAGGAAATTTAAAATTCTCTAATTTATCAAACTGTACTGGGTGTCGATTGGCTAAACAAACTACCCTACCATTTTCATCCAGTAATAAAATTACTTTAACCCCATTTGATTTGATTCATTCTGATATCTGGGGACCTGCCCCATTACCATCCTTATCCGGTTATCGATATTATGTCAGTTTTATTTGATGACTATTCTCGCTACACTTGGTTATATCTCATGTGTGTTTGTTCTGATATTTTAGACATTTACAAAGATTTTACAAGTATGATTCGCACCCAGTTTCATAAACGTATAAAGATATTTCGCTCTGATGGTGCCTATGAATATATCTCTTCGTCAATGCAATCTATTTTAAAATCACATGGCACTCTCCCAACAATCTTGTCCACGCACCCATGAACAAAATGGTGTTGCTGAGAGAAAACATCGTCACATTCTCGACACCACCAGAGCTCTTCTGATATCAGCATCTGTACCTCGATTTCTCTAGGTTGAAGCACTACTGATTGCTATTTTTCTTATTAATATCACTCCATCTTCTATAATAGCTGATACCTCTCCACAGTTTCGACTTTTTAAGTCTCAGTTTCGCTATTCTGTTCTTTGTACTTTTAGATGTGTCTGTTTTGTCCTACTTCCAACTAGTGAACGAGATAAACTATCTCCATGCACCGCACGATGTATCTTTCTTGGCTATAGCATAGTTCACAAAGGATATAGTTGTTACGAAACTACCACTCAAAGACTTTGTATCGCTCGACATGTCACTTTCTTTGAGAATGTTCCCTACTATGCTACTTCAGACTCAGATCTCTCTTTTCATTAACCTCCTTCGTCACCTTCCACTACTACACCTGTATCCTTGGCACATGTTCCTTCTTTTGCTCAGCCTACTCCCTCTTTTCCTCCATTAGCATCTGGCAACCATCCTCTTGAGTCACCCGCACCTTCTGAACTTCCACTTGCTACCTCACTTCCACTGTAAGATACTCATTCTATAGATGTTCCCTCTACGCCTGTGTCAGTCTCTTCGGATGTGATTCCTCCTCGACACAATCCCCCACGGGATCGTCATCCTCCTGCTCGGTATGCTCAGTGTGCCACTAGCACATATTCCTCAGAGTTTGTCTCTTTTCTTGCTGCTATTCATTCTATACATGAACCTAACTTGTATTCTGAGTATGTTAAGTATCTATAATAGCAATAGGCAATGAATGAAGAATTAGAAGCTTTTCACAAGACTCATACTTGGGATCTTGTTCCATTACCCTCTAATGTTAAACCTATAAGTTGCAAATGGATTTATAAGGTCAATACTCAATCAGATGGTTCCATCGAGCGGTACAAAGCACGTCTTGTTGCTCGGGGATTTTCTCAGGAATATGGTATTGATTATGAAGAGACTTTTGCTCCTGTTACAAAGATGACATCCATTCGCACTCTTGTTGCTGTTGCTGCTATAAAACAGTGGTCATTATATCAAATAGATGTTAAGAATGCTTTTCTTAATGGTGATCTCTCTGAGACAGTTTACATGTAGCTGTTTCCGGGGAAAGTTGGTTCGATTATCATTGATTGAACTTGTTACAAACTTCAGTCGCTTACAACAAAATTCAATAAAAATGTCGCCTTTTTATAAAGCTTACAACGAGAATCGAAAAGGATTACAACTTTTTATAATTAATGAACAAACGCAGGATCCGTTTATTAGATCCTCGCTTGCGTGGAGTGTCTTGGCCTGAGTCGGGGACTCTATTCTGTTCGTGGACCACCGCGTGATCAGATCTAGGTGCAAGATCTACAGATCTGGGTTGATTATTTCACGAAGAAAATAAACACCGACAGGGATCAACTCACGAAGGAGATGATCGCCGGAGTCGGTGAAATTGACAAAGCAAAGTTACGCACAACCCTGGGATTAAGACGAAATTTAATCCAGAGGATAGGATCGTAGATCTGACCTGGATCTCTTCTCCTCACCATGTAGATCTGGAGTGAAACGCGTTCTTCGCTTGCACGGGTTCTAGTTCTGACTTTTCTTCTTGACGAATGCTCAGATCTGTGCACGAGAGACGAATTTTTTCAACCTTGAGCAATGAACCCCCTGGCCTATTTATAGGCTGGGGTTTACTGTGCTGAGGCGCCCTGGTGCCTCAGCTTGGCCAAGGCGCCCTCTGGTGCCTCTGACTGGCCGAGGCACCAAATGGTGCCTCGATTTGAGCCGAGACATTCACTTGGGTTTTTCTCGTACTTTTCTGGCGTTCGTCTGGCGTTTTGTCCGACGTTCGTCCGGTGTTATGTCCAATCTTTCCTCCCGATGCCGTCGAATCCGATTCTAATTGATCGTTTCGTTGATTTCGGAATTCGATCGGTGTAGTTCCGTCGACGCTTGAGTCCGGTTGATTCTGTCTCGTCGACGTTTGAGTCCAGTCGACTCGCCTTATTGAAACTTGCTGATTTGAAGATTTGTCGTCGGATTTATTCCACGATCCGTCGCTTCACTGACTTGCACGCCTTGTCGATCCGCTTTATGCACTCGTCGACTCGCTTTGTGCATTTTGCGGCGTGATTTCGTCATCAGCAGTTCTTAGTCGCATCGTTGGATGGGTCGTCGATTGTCAACCCACCGTCACGAGTCTTGTTCGGGTACTGATAAGCAATTTTCAACGACTACAGCAGTCACCTCCTAGTTTTTCTACTCCTGCAGGATATGTTTGTCGACTTTGTCGTGCTATGTATGGTCTCAAACAAGCTCCTCGTGTTTGGTTTGAGCGTTTTTGACAATCTCTTCTCTCCATTGGTTTCACTAAGAGTCTAGCTGATTATGCTCTATTCTATCAGTCATCAGCCTCCGGTACGGTTATTCTCTTACTTATGTGGATGATATGATAATTATTGGAAGTGATTCTTCAGCCATTGCTTCGTTGGAGCAGCACCTTCACAGTCAGTTTGAGATGAAGGATCTCGGATATCTTTGATACTTTTTAGGCGTTAAGGTTGTCGCCTCCTCTCGTGGCTATCTTCTGTCTCAGTTGAAATACATCACTGACATTCTTGAACGTGCTACCCTTAGTGAGCCCTCTATTGTTACTACTCCTCTTTCCACCCCGATGGAGATGAATTTGAAGCTTCGACATGACGATGATGCTCCTTTATCTCAGCCCACTAGGTATCAAGAACTTGTTAGACCTTTAGTTTATCTTTCTGCTACACGTCCGGATATTGCTTATACAGTGCACATATTGAGCCAGTTTGTTAGTGCTCCTACTTCCACTCACTATGCGGCTCTAGTTCGGGTTCTCCGTTACCTTCATGGCACTATATCCCGGTCATTATTTTTTCCATTAGACTCTCCTTTGTCTGTTCGTGCATACTGTGATGCCAGATGGGCCGATGATCCAAATACTCGACGCTCAACCACTAGTTTCTGTATTTTTTGGGATCATCTCTTATCTCTTGGCATAGTAAGCGTCAGGCTGTGGTCTCTCGTTCTAGTACAGAGTCTGAATATCGGGCTATGGCAGATACTACAGTTGAGCTAAAATGGCTCCACACTCTTTTATGAGATCTTGGTGTCTTTATTACTTCTCCTATCACTCTACACTGTGATAATCAGAGTGTGATCTCTATTTCTGCAAATCTAGTGTTCCATGAGCGTACCAAACTTATTGTGGTGGACTGTCATGTGGTTTGACAGGAGCATGTTGTTGAACACATTACACTCTCGTATGTTCCTTCTAAGGAACAAGTGGCAGATTTATTTACCAAGGCTCAAACTATTCCTCAGTTCCACTATTTCATGTCCAAACTCTCGGTATTAAATCCACCGTGAATTTGAAGGGGGGTGTGAGATATCATCATGAGCCACCCTATTGATTAGATATGTTAGATATCATCATGAGCCACCCTATTGATTAGATATGTGTAGCCGGCCTACTATTGTGGGCTATTGGTTGATGGGCTGTCGAGTGTGCGTGTGTGTGTATATAAGCTAAGGAACATGTAAATCAGACAATGAATAACACAAGCTCCCCTTTGTACCAATTAACAATATTCATACTATTTATTTTCATTCTCTTTTTGGTACGGTGGCAAGGTCCTTTGACAAGACGTAATAGTGTCCATGAGTCCAGGCTTCAGCCCATGAAAGTCTAGGTTTCGGCCCATCAAAGGACTTAATCTGTGGGGCCATGTTATAGTATAAAATTATAGTTTCGATGCAGTAGCAGGATCCTTCGACAAAGTTCGACGTGGCGTTCACATCGACTGCAAAATTTTCGACATACAAAATTCTTTGCAAACTTTCAATCAAAACAAATAGAAAACTATCGATTAGGATTTTGATTCTCTCAGAATTCTCTTGTTGAAGTACACTTCTTTTTTGTGGAGGCACAAAAGAGGGAAGTAAATACAGGGAAAAAAACACGGTTGGTTACCGACCGAAGAGAGTTATGCTACCGTCACGAAACGTAGGAACTTGACCAAAGGGCTACAGCAAATTAAAAACAAAATTAAAGGGTTGAAATGAAATGTAAATGTACATATAATTATAATTAAGTCGGAATTAATGATAACAGAGAAAATTAAAGGAGTGGGGCAAGTACCTGGAGCTTGAGGAACTCGGGGGTTTTGTGCTGGCCTTTGGACATGTCCACTGGTGAGAGCTCGAACTCAACGTCTTTCTCGAGCAGGCAAGCGAGGACTCTTGAAACTGCTGTTGACAGTGGAGGACCAAACACTGTAACGCTCGCCATTGTTGTCTGCTCTTGATCTCTGAGATTATTTTCCCTTGTGATGTAGAGAAAAGATTGGAGCTTGGCTTCCCTTTTTATCTTTTTGTTATCTCTTGAGATGGTGGGGGGTGGTTGGAAACTACTGGAGGTGAGTTAAACAGCAAAAGTGTGGAGAGAAAGTAAGGGAGTTCACTAAGTAAAGGAACGGAAAGTTAAGTAACGGAAAGGAAAGGTAGGGAATGGAAGTGAAAAGATAAAAT
>JBAKGM010000002.1:2396413-2410370 GCA_037177215.1 Asparagus racemosus
GACTTGGTTCAGACGTTCGTCGACCAGGTCCGGACGTTCGTCGATGCGCTTCATGCGACTGCGTTGTCAGCTGTTCTTATTGCATCAGCTAACGGTTCGTCGACTCGTCGGTCGACGTGTCGCTGGTTGCGTCGATTGACCGTTGGTTGCGTCGGTTGACGGCCCGCTGGTTGCGAACTCAATCTTGCGAGTCAGTTATGGGGATTGATAAGCGATTTTTTCAACGCCTACAATTATATGGTATAATTGGACAGTGCATCCCCGGATCCCGAACCGTACATATGTCGAGTGAAATTGTATTGTTCTTTGGATTATCACCCAGGACTCGGGTTCTATCTTAATTAACTGAAAGAATATCCAAAAAAGAACTGCTTGGACAACAAGGTCTTCTTTAGAAGTCGTTCCATGGTAGCATCGGAGAAATAACTTGCTAAAATATCATTTTGCCAATTTTCAATCTTGAAAAGAGAAGGGAGAATTCGTAAGGAAAGAGAGAATAATCCTGCAACTATGAGACGGAACCTGGTCCATGTAAGAATTTCTTAGCAAGAAGAATTGGTTTCCCTAAATTCGTTAGATTAACCATGGAGGCATGGACAAACCATTGGCTATGGCATTCTATGCTTACATTTGGGAACTGCTGTTTTCATCTGAAACTGTCATAATTGGTCATGCCACAAAGCCAACAACACATTAGCATTTTCACACACTTAGATTCACACACCCCTCCTATGCAACCTAAGAAGGATAGATGACATCTGCTTGCTTAATAAGATCACATTAATTTGATTTGAGAGACTGATGGTGCGTCTGAACGGTTTCATAGACTGTGATATGGATGGACCGTGGACCTTGCATCAGTAATAACTACTATTGCCAACATGCAAAGATAGTTTATGAAGTTTACCGAAGCACTGAATATCAGATGTCTGTGTAAGCTCATTTAAATGCAATAACAAATGTTTAAGATTGGAATCAAACTTGGTATACATGGATCAGGGGATGTCCTTCGACATGAGGGAATAAGAAACTCATGTCTACTGTGAATGAACTCCATCTCCTTTTGCGTATGGGAAGATAGTTGCGTATGCATCTAAATTTCCTGATACAAGACTGTAAAATAATACTGCAATAAACTAAGTCCATCACAATGCTCATGATGTGCAAAACAACTATGAACCATGAAGATTATCATGGCCAATGAATCCTACATCAGAAGATGAAGAAGTTGCATGAATAAAACACATTCCATGATATATGCTCGCTTGTGCATGATAGCATGAAAACTAAAGAGGAAAAAAAGTGAATAATACGGAAGTCATGTCAATAGTATACGGCTTAACTGAACAATTCACTCCCAAAAAGAGTGTCATGCGTGTTGTATTTTTAGTCAATAATAATATGAAGTTATTAAGCCACGGGTGCAGGTTAGAAAGATTACGATCAGACTGGATTAACCAACTGAAAACAGCTGCACAGCAAATTAATTACATCATAATCAGAGCACATAGGAAACTTACAGAAGTTGCTTCTCCCAAATTGGGTATTCGCTTATTCAGGAGAGTTTTTTCTTCTTGTGTGAATAGCTTCCGGGGACCTACCATGTGAACAAAAACATAAACAGCTTGTAAGAATATCTTTCCTAAAAAACCAAATGATAAAGGGAGTTTACTGATGCCCAATCCTTCTTTAAGATCCTCTCATCAGTAATAAGACTATATTAAGGGACCAAATTGCGGTCATCTAACAAAGAAAATCACGTCACTACTAGACTGTTCCGGCATACTTTAACCACCAAATTTTCTATCTAGACTTCTAACGAAATTCGTTGAACACGACAATAACACCAGGTCTTCTTAGATATGCATTTCTGCCTTTAAATTCAGCAGGCACGAGGACCCACAAACTGAACATTTGCTGCAGTAATTCCTGTCGAGGATTGTGATATACATCGAGGTCAGTTGTGTGGGCTTTTTTTTTCTCATCAACTTCGTTGGATCCTAATCACCCTATTCCAAAACTAAGCATACTAAGGGGGTGTTTGTTTCACAAAAAATTTTGGCATCTGGGTGGGATTCCAAATTTTAGGATGAAAACGTGACAATTTTGTGTTAGTCGGATTCCATAGTTTGTGTTTGATTCCAAAACGTTTTTGGCATATTGAATTCTAAAATTGCAAAAAAGTAGCCATTTTTAGGATTTGCAAAATCCTATCAAATGGAGAGGATTTGGGGTGTTATATCTGACACCCCACTCCACGTCAGCGCCCACTACTCTTTTCTTCCGCTAGGTTTCCGAAAGAGGGGTTATTTTCACCGCCTCCTTCATTTTTCTCCCTCCTTTTTTTTACCCGCCGCCTCCGGTTCCCGCTGAAAAATCCTATCACTCTTCTTCTCAAATCGCTGAAATTCTGGTCAAATCTCATACCGAAGATGGAGAGTGGCTAGGGTTCTTAATATAGCTTTGGTTTGGAAGATTATCTAGAGGTGAAAGCTTCAATTTGGGGGTTATTTCGCCGATCTTGTTCTTCCGGGCCTTCATCTAAAACTCTCCGAATCCGAAGGTAAGTCTCATTTTCTCTCTTTTTAATTAGATTTTCGAAGGCTTTGGATTGGGTGAAATTGATTAGGGTTTCGAAAGCTTTGGATTACAAGCTATGGTTGTTGATTTTATACTCTGATGTTAATTTCTGAAGTGAGCTTGGTGTTTGATGCTTGGTTTATTGTTATATTAATTCTTTCAGAGATGTGTGCCCTCTATTCAGTACTCGTTTTGATTTTGAGTTAATTAATCAAAGATGTTAGCCATCTCCAATTCTTATGAGGTTAGTTCTATGATGTTCTACTTAATTGAGCTATAGTTATCCTTCTAAATCTTTGGTTAACTCTCAGTCCTGCACCAGTGGCTCAATGACTTGATAATTGAGTTGTTTCATTTCTTTCACTAGGTTTTATCTTCAATGCATTAACTTAGAATGCTAAAATGAATTGAAAATAAGGTTGCTTGTTTCTGTTTTGTTGCTTTTGCACACAGTTGAGATTTTCCAATCTGATAAATGATTGTGATAAATGATAATGTAAAGGAAAATTATGTGTGTATTCTCTGTTGTTAATTCTCTAATTAGGAAATTTTAAGATTAGGAAATATCATCTGTCATACATTTTTAGAGTTCATTCATTTTTGAATTTCTTGAGTTCATTCATTTTTGCGTTCATATACAATGATGTGCATGTTCTCATATTAGAAAATATCATCTGCTAATAATTTTTAGCAACAGTTAACATGCACAACTTCTAAATAAAATTTTTCTTTGCCTAAACTTTGAGCTAATTTTTTATTATTAAAATGTTGCTCTATTTCTTTCTCACTGGTTGATTAGTTACTACCTGATGCTCGTTGATTGAGCTGCTTGCTTGTGGGTTTGCTTGCAGCATTGGTCATTTTGGTGGTTTGTTGTAGCCTTGGTAATTTGTTGGTTTGTTGCAACTTTGGTTTGCTTGCTTGGTTTGTTCCAACGTTGTATTCAGCTTGCTTGTTGCCAAGTTTTGATGACTTAGGTCATGGTGCAAAATTCATTTAGAGGTTGTTTGGTTTTCTTTTTTTGAGCTGATGAGGGTGGATTCCAAAATTTAGGATGAAAAGTGGGTTTTTTGAGTTTTCGGATTTAGCTATGATAATTGGTCGCATTATGATAATGCCACCTGCGATGGGATTTCATTGTTTACAGAAGGCGTTCAATAATTAAAATGCGGTCTAAATTGCTTTTACAATTTTTAGATGAGGTAGACCATTATTGAATGCAATATGTAATGTATATTCATTGTATAGGTGATGAAAAAAAAATAACCATTTTCTAAGCCTCTATATTATCATTTATGTTTACATTTTTTATTTACACTGTCTTGGGTTAGTTTATGACCGTTTATATATGTTGGAGCTTAAATTTGAATGAGTATTGTTACCCCTAATTGATGGCAATTGTGTTTGTTCTTTTGTGGGAGGTAACCTCACAAACGGTTCTTATTTTCACCAATCATTATTTAGGTAATCCATAACTTTATTTGATACAACTCTAGATTTCAAATTTTAAAATTTGTAATCCTAAAATTTGAATTTGAAATAAACAAAACATTAAAAATTATAGTATTTGGGATCCCAAAATATTAATGAAACAAACAAAGTTTATGGAATCCCAACCCATGTTAAAAACCTATGGATTTGTAATCCCATGGTGAAATCCATATCCTATAATTTTGGGATTTGAAACAAACACCCTCTAATTGTATGTCGAAGTCATTACGTCTTGTTTGGGACGTGGAAATTAGATCAAGTGAGAATGAAATAGAACAATTAATAAAATGGAATGAGTGTGGAAGTGGAATGCTCATTTCCATTGTCACATTTGGATGCGATTCGAAATATTGAAGTTGGAATGAAAACCTTTTCATTTTTATTTGGATAATTACTAAATACTATGAGAATATTTGGCATAAATTTTTAATTTTTTTATTCTCACTTAAATGAGAAAGTCTATTCCCTATAACTCATAGGGAATGCTCATTCCCACAAAATGTAGGAATGAAGAAGAAATAGGAATGGACATTCTAGCTTTCAAAAGTATGATGTGTTTCGTATGTATGAATGAGAAGTGGGAATGAATATTTTATTCCCACGTACCAAACAACGCCTAGATAAAAGAGGCACATGCCTTAATAATTAGAAGTGCAAGCTCATACGACTTCAATCTAATCATTTTGTTATAACCTTGTTATTACGGCTCCAAAGTTCCTCCGGATCTCTCTAAATTTCAATCAACTTCAAAAAAAAACTTCAATTTTGTGAAAGCTTATTACAAATAATTATAATCATGAAAAGTTCATTTTTAACATCCAAAATATACTTCTAAGTTTCAATAATGGTTCTCATCACAATTCCCTGCTAACTTTGGGTCTTAACTCGAGTAATAGTTTCTGTCTTATTTGAACTACGTATAACTTTCTAAATTTATAAATTATAATCTTCAGACACGTGCAAAGCATGGATGTATTAAAACAGAAAATAAGTAAGACATCAATTTCTACCGATCATCATATAGTTCAATATACTTGATTGCAGTTCCACATTAGATAAGATAAGAAAGAGTAATGGGTTTAAAATAGAAGTTGAGCTCAATACTTAATAGCTTAAGCTTTTGGGTTAAAATTAGTTCTTACTCTTTGTTTAAGGTCCATTAACTTTAGGGTAGACCGGATTTCTCCCCAACAGTAGAAAATAGAATTGCTTATCCAATAAACTAGATGAAGCTATTGTCTCTTGAGCAATATTTCTAGTAATCGAATTTCAAGAGACAAAAACCATAAGTTCTTCATTCCATGTAAAATATCCACTTTTGTTCATTCCATGTAATCTACATTTTTGTTCACTCCTTGTCTATTGGTTCCCAACAAAAAAAGTAAGCACACATAAACATCAAATATAGTCCCTTTTCCTTAAATAAAGAAAAATGCAACAATAAAGAACATGGTGAATATGTAACCTTACACACAATGTAGAAAATTTTTAGGTCTTCAACACTCAATTTTCTTGCTACCGAAACATTCTGCAAAAAGAATTTAGAACGTTAGATAATTAGACTTCTACACTCTTTTTTATTGAAAGTTTAATAGTTATTAACTCACACAGGACATCTCCAACTAACATCCAATCTCCTACTTGGTCTTCATACACTAACGTACGTGAACTCGCCACTCAACATCAATGTTATGCGATATATAATTCTATAATTTCTTTGAGCTAATTGAACGGGGGCAAAAAAAGCTTTTTTGGCACTTTTTTGTCTTCATTTTTTCGGTTATTCAGAATCTTCTTTTTTAGCATGTGTTATGCGATATATAATTCTATAATTTCTTGGTATTCTTTAAATGCCTCTAAGGAACAATTCTCTATGATCACATCCATCTTATATTGAATTCTAGCTATTTCTTCATCTAATTAATAAAATTTATAAATCTGACTAGGAACCTGCGTGAAGTTCTCGTTAAAAAAGTGGAAAAAACAAAATTTTAGATAAAATTTGAGCTTTTTTATCGAAAAAAATTCATCTTTTGTTTCATGGGTTAATACTCAACCAGAATGTTCAACAAAATGATATATATGTACAAAAATGAATGAACAAAGTTATATTCTAACACCGATGTAAAATCAGAGAGAACGTTAACAATAATACAAACTACATAACACTTGACATAAGAACAATATCACGCTAATAATTGATATAACTGTAAATGTCAATATATTTTCATATAGGAGTCAATCAATGAATGCACAAACCAGTTTTTTTCCCCCAAAGAGAACATATAAGATAAATCTCAATAGAAGAAGCCAAAGTATCAAAACCAGTAGAAAATTTTGAGCTCTTTTTGTCATAAATTCATTCTTTTATTTGTTTAGTTTATTTTATTGGGAACATTGGTGAATATTCAACAGAAATATTCAACTTATCAAGAATATACACATACATAGACTGACTCTACTAAATAAAATTTTGCAATTCCTTTCTCTTGCTCAATAAAGTTAGGTAAAAACCATTTCGTTCATAATCTCTAACCTTTTATAGGACGAAAGAAGAATTCATACTCAAGATATTATAATATTTGACTTGCTTATGTCACTTATAGAAAATATTAAAATTAATCTCAAAATGTGAAAGAACTCATGAAGAATATTCTAAAAATATTAACTATAGATTTCAAGAAAAATAACTGTGTAGCTTTCTACGTATATATACTTATGATAATGGTGATGTCTTCATGTATATATACATATGATAGCAATAATAGGAAAGCAGAGCATGATCACAAGACATTTATATAAAAATATATAATTATTTCTATATATAGTGGTATGTATAATGAGAATGGAGTGTACTTATCCACACCTAAAAGAGTTCACAATAGAGGCATAGAAGACCTTCAAAATTCATCTCTAAGGCCTTCAGTTGTTTCTTATGTTAGGACGTTGTCCGTATAATATCTCTTATTTAAGTAATAACAAATTCTCATTTGGTACTAATATTGGTTTGAGATGTTGTAGTACGGGCAAATAAAGGTATGGGACACGCGCAAGGCGAAACGATGCTAAAATCAACTCAAAAGCTAATTTCAGCATCATTATCACCATGGTAGGTCTTTGACCATCGATGGTGAATGATGACCATTGATGGTACTATGCTCCATCGATGGTGAAGAAGTCCAGAGACATGAATATCATTGATGGGCTCATCAACCATCGGTAGTCTCAAAACCATCGATGTTCGAGAGGCATCATCAATGGTAAAGTCGGCTAATTGTAAATTTCCTGATTCAATTACAGTTGCTCGTCATTTATATATCTCCAACCTCTACCACATTTAGGATACCTCTTTCCTAACCTAGTTGTGAGAGAATAACTTAGAGAGAGAGAGAGGAGGGAGGAGTTCTAGGATTTTGCAATTAAGAGATCAATAAGCGTTTTTTATTCCCGGGAGCCTCATCAAACTCTTACTCGTCGCACACAACATCTGCGGATCGTTCCATAACGAGGAGAGTTGCTCTTAGATTGATCTTCATCATCATTCTTTATTAAGCTTAGTTTAGATCCTTCAAAAGATGGTTTGGTTTATCAAATGGACTGTAAGATCATTCTTTATTCTAAGCTTAATTAGTTTGTGATTTGTTTTACTTTGAACTTTTTTCTTGGCATACTCAAGCTAGTTGAATTGAGTGTTGCGACTACTTAGGACTAGGGGCTACTCACTATGGAGAGTTAGATTAGATGACTAGTGTTCACGGGGAAAGTTAGTTCGATTATCATTAAAATGAATTCGATACAAACTTCAGTCGCTTACAACGAGATTTAGAACAAAGACCACCTTTTTATAAGGCTTGCAATTAGAATCGAAAAAGATTACAACGTTTTACCCTTTTTGAACAAACACGGGATCTGTTTATCGGATCCTTGCTTGCGTGGGTTATTTGCCTGTGTCAGCGACTCTATTCCGTCCGTGGACCACTGCATGATTGGATCTAGATGCTAGGTCTACAGATCTATGGTGATTATTTCGCGAAGGAAATAAACACCGACGGGGATCAACTCACGAAGGAGATGATCACTGGATTGGATGAAATCGACAAAGCTAAGTCACGTACAACCCTAGGATTAAAACGAAGCTTAATCCAGAAGGTAGGATTGTAGATCTGCCTGGATCTCTTCTTCTCGCCGTGTAGATCTGGAGTGGAACGCGTTCTTCACTCGCACGGGATCTGGATCTGACTTTTTGACTTTGCAGACGCTTGGATCTATGCAAAAGCTCTCGCGAACCTCAGCCTAGGACTCAGAATTTTCCAACCTTGAGATCTGAACCCCCTGGCCTATTTATAGGTAAATGAAATGGGGGAAATTTTGGTTGGACACTCATTGGTGTCTCAGCCTTGGCCGAGGCACTATTTTGGTATCTCCGGTGTTTTTTTCGACCTTGTTTTCTTCCAATCGTGTCACCATCATGTCGAGTCTGCATCAGATTGATTTTCCCATTGACTCAAAACTCGATCGGTTCAATCCCATCGACATTTAAGTCCGGTGATCTCATCAACGTGCAAGTCCGGTGATTTCATCGACGTGCGAGTCTAGTGATTTGTCCAATCTCAATCCATCCAGTGACATCAAGTCTGAATCTGGTTGATCGTCTCGTTTGATTACAGAGTTTAATCGGTGCAGTTCCGTTGACGCTTGAGTTCGGTTGATTCCGTCTCATCGACGTTCAAGTCTAGTCGACTCGTCTTGTCGAAACTCGCTGACCTGAAGCTTCGTCGTTGGATTGATTCCATGATTCGTCACCTCACTGATTTGTGCACCTTGCTGATTCACTTCATGCATTCATTGACTCGCTTTATGCATTTTACAGCACAATTACGTCGTCAGCGGTTCTTGGTCGCATTGTCAGATGAGTCGTCAATTGTTAACCCACAGTCACGAGTCATATTCGGGCACTTATAGATATTTTTCAACGCCTACAGATGCCCCCTCTAAAGTGTTTCAGTCTCGCTCTTTTATAGAAGAGTCTAAAACACTTCGGACATGATAGCCCCACTTCTTCAGTTGGTGTAACGGGACCTGAAAAATTATTTCAATCTTTGATCTCTCCAATCCTCCCAAATTCTCCAGTGCTTTGGAGGATAGCTGAGGGCATCATGGTGCCGCATTTTTTATCTGGCCGTTGTCGAGATCTTGACCTAAAGCTGATAGATGAATTTCTTCCTCTAAGATTAGCTTCAGAATTTAATTCCTCCAATCATTTCAGTGTCTCTAGTGCTTTGTGAGATAGCTGAAGGCATTACGATGCTGTATTATTTTTGCCTGACTGTTGTTGGAATCTTGAACTAAAGCTGATTGAGTTCATTTGTTTCTGACTCGGGTTAGTGAGTTGTCGTTCAACTGATCATCAAACTTTTTCTGAGATTCCTCCGCTGATCGGGGAATTCTTTGTTGTGACGCGCTGACTAGCATCAAAATATGTGTGGAATTTAGCCTTCGATTGACGAGTGGTTACTCGTTGACAGGCTTCCAATTTTACTTGGAATCGAACCATTGATCGGCGAATCCTTTGGCAGCGACGTGTTGTCCGACGTCAACACAGTTTATACTTGTATGTTTACTAGAGTTTTGAGGATTAGTTTATCCTCATAAATCCATTTGGAGGTTGTCGAGTTATCCTTAAGAATATTTTATGAAAATAATCTCCAGGAACTTCTCAACGAAATAGGAAATAATTTATACTCATGTACCTTTTTAGAGTATGGACGAGTTATCCTTAAAATAAAAATATTTTCTAGGAACATCTCGGCCGGAATAGGGAACAGTTTATACTCGTGTACCTTATTGGAGTATTCGCGGGACTCGAATAATTTGAGCATGATGCTGAGTTATCCTTAAGAATATTTTATGGAAATAATCTCTAAGAACTTCTCGACGAAATAGGAAACAGTTTATACTCGTATACCTTTTTGGAGTATTGGCGAGTTATCCTTAAGAATATTTATGAAAATAATTTCCAAGAACTTCTCAACCAAAATAGGAAATAGTTTATACTCGTGTATTTTTTTGGAGTATGGGCGAGTTGTCCTTAAAATAAAAACATTTTTCAGGAACTTCTCGGCCAGAGTAGGGAAGAGTTTATACTCATGTACCTTATTAGAGTATTCTCAGGGCTCGAATAGTTTGAGCCTGATGCCAAGTTATCCTTAAGAATATTTTATGGAAATAATCTCCAGGAACTTCTCGACGAAATAGGAAATAGTTTATACTCGTATACCTTTTTGGAGTATGGCGAGACTTTAAATAATTAATCCAGGCGCGAAGTGACCTTCATGAGGTGATATTCCCGCTGAATAATTGTCCGGGGTCCCTCTGAGTATGTGGGAGAGAGAAGGAATCAGTCGAGGGCTGACTTTGGGCTAGTTTGATGCTGACCTAGTCTGCTTGTGGTTACTCCCACAGACGACTTGATTCATGGCATGTCTCAAGATGATTGTCTTCCCAGTGACGTATTGCCTGAGTCTACTATTTCTGAAGATGCCGAGACTTGTCCCTCTCTTCTGAAGGTATGGCTTCTCTCTCTTGTTAATTGCCGGGCTTCAATTTGATGAACTGTTGTCTTGCGGGCAGGGGTTCCATCGAGGCTCTTTTTTCAGTTCCTTATTCTGATGTTCCTCCTTAGCATGCCATGAGACCACCTGAAGCAGTCGATGCATCAACAGCAGTTATTCCTCCGATAGCCCTCTCGAGTCATGAAGGTGCGCCTATTGATCAAGTGGAGTTCTGCCTGGAGACATGGTACGGTGCTCATTTTCTGGGCTCAAGATTCAGATGCCGTGGAATCAGGGAACTATGTTGGGATGAGACTTGCCGAAGGAGTTGTGAAGACTCTGAACGCTAATGAGGGCTCCCTGGGTCGAGCTGCAGGACTCACTTAGGGTCGAACTACAGGAGGGGCTCCAACAGATCTCTTGTCATCATTTGTTATGATTCTTTTATTTCGTTCGAAATAATTAACCATAATACTCATAGGATTTTTAGCAAACTCTCAGCCATCAACGGATTTAATAAGCCTTTACCGATTACCGTTTAAAATGGGCTAGCATGTGGATTATCAAAACCCGTTTCACATGTGACGTTGTGCTAAAAGAATGAAACTCTCTTAGCCTTGGTGCTATGATATTGAATACATAGGCTTCATATTCTTTTACGGGCAAGAGACTACCCGGCAATACGTGTTAGGCGTTGACTTTAGGATTTTTAGCTAACCCCAGCTATTAATGAGTTTGGTGTGCCTTCACCGAGTACCGTTTGAATCGGGCTAGCATGCGGATTTTCTAAACCCGTTCTACACGTAACGTTGTGCTACAAGAATGAGATTCTTTTAGACTTCATGCTATGATGCCAAATACGTAGACTTGGTACTCTTTTACGGGCAAGAGACTACCTGGCAATGCGTGTTATGCGTAGACTTATCCCTTCTTAGGCTTTAGGATAAAATACCCCAGAATCAAACTCTGGTGTCCTCTTCAATCAGAAAAATACTAAACTGGCAACACTTGTGAGGTGTTGACTTTATCCCTTCTTAGGTTCTGGGATAAAATACCCCACACTAGAATTCTGGTGGCTTCTTCAATCAGAGAAAGACTAAACCGGTGACACATATAAGGCATTGACGTATCCCTACTTAGGATTCGGGATCTTCCCCAAAACAAATCTTGGATTGAAGGAGTAGAAAATATTGATAAGGGAAATGAAGAATTTTATATTCTATTTCCCGATGATGGAGAGGAAGGATTTTTGTCCTGTCTTCGAATGTTGAAAAACTCATAACAAGAGAGGAAGGTGTCTATCCTATCCCCTGTTGGTGGAGAGGAAGGAAGATCTTGTCTCCTATCTCTGAGTAAAGTAGGATTTCCACTTCGAGAATTGAAAAGACTTCAGTCGGCACAACTTGATCTAGAAATTCCAATTCCGGCACATACCTTCAGTCGGTGCTACCTGGGAAGTGGTGAAACTAAGAGTGGGATCTCCACTCTGAGAATTGGAAGATTTAGGCTACCTTCAGTCAGAAAACTTGATCTGAAAATCCCGGTGCATACCTTCAGTCAGTGCTACTTAGAAAGGGATGAGACTAAGAGTGGGGTCTCCACCCAGAGAATCAGAAAGATTCAGGTGACCTTTACTCAGCACAACCTGATCAGGAATGAGTTTCTCGTTTATCGAGATGAAAGTCCACTTTAGTCTTAACCTTGGGGAGGCGTGATCGAAGAGGAAAGGATGGAGCCCTTCCGTTTATCATGGAGGGGGTTCCACGCTTGGAGAGAAAGAATTTTATATTCTATCTCCAGCGTGAAGGAAATTTTACGTAGACCTCTTGTTCATGGAAGGAATCAAGAGGGGATTTTGGTAGCTTGAACTAGAAAATTCTTGTAGACTCACCATCAATGAATTTGATCAATGAGGGAATTTATGGTGGAGGATAAATTTGAGGTTATCCTCGAGGAAAGTGGGCGAAGTATCCCACGAGGAACTTCCCGTTGAAATGGGTTATCTGAATATATTAGGGATAGTACTTTTTCAGGAACTTCCCATTTATTGGCATCAATTGCCTGTCGCCATTCTGGGTAATCAGGTGATAAGCACTGTTCGAATAGATTGTCTCCATTATGAATGAGCCTTTCCATTTGGGTTCGAATTACCTTTACTTTTAGAGTTGACTATTATTGGTCGTCGAGCAGCGAGGACCATATCTCCTTCCTTAAAACTCCTCTGTCGTACTTTCTTGTTGAAAGCTCTCGACACTCTGGCTTAGTAGAACTTAATGCATTGTTGAGCTTCTAGGTGCTTTTCATCCAACATCTCGAGTTCTTTGAGATGTTTCTGATGTTGTTCTTCGGTCGTCATCTCCATTGCGAGGGCGATGCGAAGTGACAGGATCTGGACTTTTAGCAGAAGAACTACTTCACACTCGTAGACTAGAGAGTACGGAGTAGCTTCGGTCGGTGTGCGTACGGTGGTGCGATATGCCTAGAGTGCTTCTCTGAGTTTATCGTCCCAGTCTTGCTTGTTGGTCTTCACAAGCTTTGATAAGATTTTGATGTTCGTCTTATTGAATACCTCAGCTAATCCATTTGCAGCTAAATTATAAGCCATAGACGAGATGTCTTGGATCTTAAATTCCTCGCAAAACTTGACGAAGGAATTGCTGATGAATTGAGGACCATTGTCATGCACAATCTGTCTCGGCACACAATGTCGGTAGATGATGTCATATTTAATGAACTTATAACGTTGCTCGTCTTCACTTCTTTAAGGAGATCGCTTCAACCCACTTGGAGAAGTAGTCGGTGATGGCGAGAATGAACCGATCATCTTTGACTGATGGAGGAAATATAGGACCTACAATGTCCATTCCCCATATTTCAAATAGCCAAGATGTAGCCGAAGGATGCAATTGCTCTAGAGGTTGATGCATGTAGTTTGCATGAATTTGACATGCGTGGCACTTTTGAGTGTACTCGATTGCATCATTGACCATCGTTGTTCAAAAATATCATATTCTCCTAATACGATCATAGAGTTTGGGACCAGGCTGGTGTGCACCACACTAGCCTCCGTGTGCTTCCCTAACGACTTCTTCTACCTCTTTGTTTGAAAGGCACTGGAGCAGTAAGCCATCATACCCGCGACGATATAACGTCTGGGGTCTCAACATCATAGAAGAACCTTGGAGCTCTTCGTCGGATCGATTCTCTTCCCTTCACGTCCTCTGGCAAAATACCATGTAGGACGTAGTCGATAATAGAAAAGCGCCAATCTCGGGGCTCCAATTTGGTTTGGGTTGTGTATACCTCTTTGGTAACCACCCCCTTGTCTTCTTCTT
>JBAKGM010000002.1:2431762-2443685 GCA_037177215.1 Asparagus racemosus
GAGAGTATCTCCTTGTAAAGAGAGATTGTAATCCTCCTAAATTTTCCTCATAGTGAATTCTTCTATCCTTGCCCGTGATTTTTACCTCAAATTCATTTAGGGGCTTTTCCACGTAAATCTGTGTGTTCCTTATTACTTCCGCAATACTTTAGCTGCAGCTCTACTCTATTGGGCCCGAGGTTTGTTCCCAACATGCAATGGGTTAATGGTGCAACTATAAAGGGAAGAAACATTGAATCTACATTGAAAGAAATGACCAATGTTATTCACCACAAAAATGGTTCATGTTATTCACCTCAAAAGGGCTTAATTATACTTAAATATACCTCATAATTTTCCATGCTTTGCACTTATATACTCTCACTTATTTTTGGTAGCATTTATATACTCTAAAGTTTTTAAAACTTGCACTTATGTACCCCTTATTTATTTTGGCAACACTTATACTCAAAAATTTCAAAACATGCACTTAAATACTCTAAAGTTTTAGGAACTGCGAGTGACCCAACTGATTAAGAGGTTTCGTTATAGCTCCATTCCAAAGGTCTATGATTCGATTCCATATTTTTTAAAAAACTCTAAAGCTTTTATAATTTGCACTTAAATATCGTAATGCAAACATGAGGATATTTTAGAGCAATTATCTACAAAAATCAGAAAATTTTAGGCGTAATTTGATATCCTATGTCAGAATTCCCTTAGGATCCCCTACTGGAATCCTTCACGAATATACACATCTTCCAAAGTCCTTACAGCTAGCCCAAAATTATAATAATGCGCACATCATTGCTTTTCGTGACGCCACCCCCGTGATTTACATCCCTACCCCTGGCAGAAAGACTTCCAGATCTGGGAGTCTTCGAGTCACATCTTGGGCAATTTTGTAATTTAACCCAAGATTGTGGGGCCAATGAAGATGAAAGATTCCGTTATCAGGCTCAAGATACTGCCGAGATACTGTTGGACGTGGCTGGAGATTCTTTATACCTGTTTATAACTGAAAATGAGAATAAAAGTGAGGAAAATAAAATAAAATCCCAGAAAAATTCCAATTTCATGAAGGATTCTGCTCGGGACATTTTTCTGTCGCTTTTCTCAATAGCTTTTGTGTTCCTAGCATCAAACAAGGAGAAGAAAAAGGCGCCGAATTTGTGTTGGAATCGTCTACTGAAAGTGAGAGCTTTTTCCTGCTCTTTTTTTGTTTCTTTTCTTTTGCAAGTTGTAATTTTTTTTTGACTGATTAAGATACTCATATGCTCCTTTGATTCTAGTCGCCCGTATTCTTTCTCTGATTAATTTTGCTGATACTCATTAACTTTTGACTTAAACTGAAAAGTCAAAAAGATTGAATTTTGGTGATTTTCCTTTGATGGGTTTTGCTTGACTTGGGCTTTGCAGCAGTAGTTCGCTTTTCATGAGATGAAATTTTGAAGAAATTGGATTCAACCATGGGAGATGCTAGCGCTCAACGACCCAAGAGCTCACTGGAGAGAGCTGTGTCAGATTCTTCAGTCGATTTCGATCTCATGGATGAGATTTTATCAGGAGATTGCTGGTTCCGACCAAATATCCCTTTTCTTGATATACAAGAAAATGGAACCCCAGAACAGATCTCTGATCAAAACCTCAGCTTGTTGATTCAACCAAGAAGCCCAATTCCGCCTCTAAAAGATAGGCTGATTCATGCACTGAGATGCATTAAGGAAGCTCATAGAGATAGTGATGTTCTTGCTCAAATTTGGGTTCCAATTTGTAAAGAAGGCAGACACTTTCTCTCGACTTTTGGCCAGCCATTTTGGCTCGATACGAACTGTCAAAGTTTAGTGAGTTATAGATCAGTATCAACAAGCTATCAATTCTCAGCTGAAGAGAGCTCGAACGAGGTCTTAGGATTGCCTGGTCGAGTTTTTTTAAGCAAAGTTCCTGAATGGACACCAGATGTTCGATATTTTAGCAGCTTCGAGTTTCCTCGACTTGATCATGCCCAAATGTATGGTGTTCGTGGGACCGTTGCGATACCTGTTTTTGAGAGAGGTAGTCGATCGTGCCTTGGAGTTGTGGAGGTTGTTCTGACTTCGGAGAAGATTAACTATAGTTCGGATATTGAGAGTATTTGCGGTGCTCTTCAGGTTTGTTTGAACTCTTTTAGCCTGTTTTTAGTTTTAGCAATTGGGTATCGTTGTGATGTTTCATTTAAATTCAATTTGTAGACGTTGAAGTTTTGTACATTCATTGGTTGTTTTTTAGTGTCGACGTGAACTCGAAGAGCCAAAGTGCTTCATCTTTGAGCTCTTGTGTTGTTTGCACTTTTGGTGAATCCATAGTGATACCTGCGTTGTAGGATGACGTGAAAATCTCTCTTTTGGAAATAACATATGTTGACGTTAATAATCAAATAGTCAGTAAAGGATGAGTTGTTGAGAGTGATTAGGGTCCTCTAACTCCTTCAGACGTCCGATCCGGAGTCGATTGTTCTTCCTCGCACATGAGAGAACTCGTAAGAAGGCGGAGTTGAGTTCTCCGGTGGTTCCTCCGACGATCAAGTCAGTAAAATACTTGAGTGAGGATGAAATTGAAAAACTGAAAGAGCTCTCCCTTTTTTAGTAGCAGAAATTGCTTACCTTTATCCTGAAAATAGTCCCCTGTTTATAGTAGTGGTAGAGGGGTAGTCTGGTAACTAGGGTCGAGTCTGAGCTGGCGGTTAAGTCAGTATTGCTTTACATGTGTCAGCTCCTGAGTGGTGGGGAAGTCACCTCAGTGTTTAATGTGAAGTGACAAGAGGCGTGCGGTGCTAACATGGTCCGATGTGTTATAAAGACTTTCGGGGATGGAGAAATGATGGCACCGGTTGTGCATTTAATGACCGTTATGGTGATAGTGATCAGCTGTCGGTGGGAGTTTTATGAGGTAACAGTCGCTTTTTAACTCATCTGGTCGAGAGCCGAAAAGTACTGCCTTTTGACTCGGCTACGACAGATGTCGGTCGCATAATTAGTTGAGAGTGAATCACCTTGAGTCTACCCAAGGAGGTGGTCAACAAGTGCCACCTTCCGCCTTCCGACTCGACTACGCGAGATGTCGACGGAAGGGTAGGTCGAGTAAGTCGTCAGAGAAGTCAGCCTGGTGTGGCGGTAGGCAGGTATCGCCTTTTGACTCAGTTACGCTAGATGTCGACTTGTCGAGTCATCCATGCTCTTGTCGTCTTGTTTTTGAATCGACCGTGATCAAGTGTGGTGCGGGGCACATGTCGACTACTTATGCAGGGATCACTATTTAATTAAGAGAAGCACCGACATGGGAATAAGAATATGTTTTTATTGTACTAAGTTTGAAGAATCCTTTCTTTTCTTATGGACTTTAAGATTATCCAATACGATAAACAAGCGTGAGAAGTTTTAGAAGAACTTTGTGATATTTTTCCTAACATCCACCTAATTTCAACACTGTGGTCATTCTTAATATCTACACTCTACATGAGCATGTAGAGTGTAATACATGGTATTGTAATAAAGCTCACTGTCTTACTTTCTTATTAATGCCTCATGGTCAACACATCGCGAGGGTACGCCTGCACGTTATCTCTTTGCTCCATACGTATTCCTTTAGATTGTCTCTTTATTTACAAAGATTTAGATTTAAGCTAAACTCTTTTATCAGATGCATTTCTTTTACCTTTATTTCAGCTTTTTGTCTATGCCATCAGACATAGCATTTTTTGAGATATAGCTGCGAATTTTACTTGGTTATTACAATTTTTTTCTTCTTGTTCTGACTTTTTCTTGGACGCTTGACCGTACTCTAATTACATATTGTTTAATTACATATTGTTTATGTCAGAAAGTTAATTGTAGGAGTCGGAGAATATTTGGAGGAGTTCAGGGTCCCGTAATCTTCTCTGATGACTGATTAATCTGAGGGAAACGGATCCCTGCACAGGTAATACTCATTAGAGGGCTAAAGGAGATTTCCCTTGGCGTGCCCTTTGACGTTCAAGTTAGCGATAGATAAATATATTATCAGAATGTAAAATCTACTTCAGGGTTATGTTCCGCATATTTTGGTGTGGTGGGGTTATCCACAATTTATAGAGAATTCGTGGGAGCACATTGATAATTCGACCTGGTCAGTTCAATCGATCGATTAGACTCCATTTTACACGTGTCAGCTGTTAGTCGAGTGAGTTAGCTTTGCATTTAATGTGATAGTGACAGAATGGCGAAAGTGTGGGCGTTGTGCAAGGAGTCATTATGATTTCGGCTTGAGGAGTCATTCTGACTTTCGCTATGCATTGAATGCAATGGCGACTGAGTGGCGAAGTATAGGCACCGACGGGCCACACATTAAACGCAAATGGCGTTGATGAGACTGATAGATCATTCTGTCATTCAAGACATTCTCTAGTAGAGTCTGACCAGAAGACGTCTTTCGTCTCGGACTTGGATTTCTTTAAAAGACCCCAGCTTGAAGACGCCTTTCGTCTCGGACTCGGTACCGCTAAAGAGGTCAGCGGTGCTTGCACCCAGGTCAGATTTTCAAATTATAGGACTTGGCCCGTTAATATGACATGTGACCAACTCTTAAGCGCTAGACTTGATAATTCTCAAGGTACAGCACATATACAATAAGCTGTAGGTTACATATCAAATAAGCTGTAACTGATGATAACACCAAGTCCCCTTGAGTCCTTGTTGTCAAAGGTGCATATTCTTTTAAGTAAAATCAACATAGCATAGTCTACAGCTTGTTTCTTGCGTGTAATACTATTTTTTAAGGAAAGCTTCTAAAGTAGCCTTGTTGAATATTTTGCGTTCTTTTGACCGATGAATTTTGTGGTGCTATCTAGAGGATTATGAAGGGTAAGTCTCAGATATGATATTTCAATTTGTATATTAAAATGTGTGATAACCTCCGACAAAAGCACACCAAGATTTAAAACTGCTTCCTCTTTCAGATAACTTCTGAATGCAAATATTGTTACAAATTTAGATATTGTTGTGGATAAAAAGTAAACAGTATCAACGAAAAATAAGCACAAGCACAAGACACCAATTTTAACGTGATTCAGCAAATTGCCTATGTTCACGGGGCACAGATTTCTAGTTCTTTCTTATAATCAAAGAGAGACTACAACTACAATAGAACCGAGAATAAAATAACAACAGCTAGAAAGATAATACTCGAAACGATGCCTTTTACAAGTCCGAGGGAGAGACACGATGACTCGTTCTATCATGAACGTCACCGAACAAGAGACTTTCTCACAACTCCTGCACCGAATGCAAAGCCGCACAATCGTTTTCCCTCTCCCCCCCCCCCCCTCCCTCCCCCCAATTTCTTGCACTGTGTAATTCTCATAGCAAGCCTCAATATTTATAGCTTCCTCCTTGGTTTCCAAGAAACATGAATGAATATCCACCGTAGAATTAATTGACTTGTCCAACAAGTAAATCCCTTAATTTACTCATTGCCACTTGGAGAGCAAGTAGAATCTTCAATCAATTTCGCAATATATGTTGTCATATATTTAGGCTAACTAATAAGGCATGTATTCAGTTATCAACATTTTCCCACTTGAAGACATGCACTCAATATTTTCAAGTATCTCGAACTAGAGACCATTGCCCAAACTCATTAGTCATTTGGTTAGGGCAAGCCCTAGAGAAGTCCTCTCCATCTTGAACTTCTCTGTGTTAAGGGTCTTAGTAAGCATATCTGCAGAATTATCATCGGTATGAATTTTCTTCAATGCAATATGGCCATCCTCCACAATGTCATGAACAAAGTGGTACTTAACTTCTATGTGCTTCATCCATAATGTCACGAACAAAGTGGTACCTAACTTCTATGTGCTTCATCCTTGAGTGGAAAACTGGATTTTTTTGCCAAACACAATGCACTCTATCACAATAAATAGTTATTACCTTCTGTTCTGCCTTCAATTCTGCAAGCAATCTTCTCAGCCAAAGTTTTTCCTTGCATGCATCAGTAGCGGAAATATACTCGGCCTCCGTAGTTTATAGAGCAACCACAGACTGCAAGCTTGACATCCAACTCACTGCACCGTTAGCAGAACAAAACACGTATCTAGTGGTAGAGCGCCTCCTATCTTTATCACCTTCTGGATCTACAAATCTAACCAATTATGTACTATGCCCTCAGTAACGAATAGAGGAATCATGAGTACTTCTCAAGTAACGGAGTATTCTCTTAACTTTATCTCAATGAGTTTTATCCGGATTCACCATAAACCTACTGACAACTCTCACTGCTTGGGCAATGTCAGGTCTTGCGCATATCATGGCAAACATAAGCTTCCTACTGCTGATGAATATGGTACTTGAGACATCTCTACCTTCTGTGCTTCGGTGCTAGGACATTTTTTAGAAGATACTTTACACTTATAGGAAATGGGGTATCAACTAGTCTGCCATTTTGCATATTGAAGCGATGCAGAATCTTCTCAACATAACTCTTCTCAACATAACTAATCTGAGTTATCCAGAGTTTCATATTTTCTCTATCTCGTAGTACGGTCATTCTAAGTATCCGATTTACAGTTCCAAGGTCATTCACATCAAATTCCCTAGCCAGTTGAGCTTTAAGCGTTGCAATACTTTTCTTGCTTGTTCCTGCAACCAACATGTCATTGACATATAATAGCAAGATTATGAAACCATCATTACCTAAATCCAAGACATAGGCACAACCATCTGCTTCACATCTTCTAAATCTCAAGCTCACAATGAAGAAATCAAATTGCCTATACCAGCATCTTAGCACCTGTTTCAAGTCATATAGCAATTTCTTCAGCCGTCAAACTAGAGTCTTCTTATTTTCTTCAACAAAGCCTTCGGGTTGACTCATATAAATCGCATCATCAAGATTACCATGCAAAAAAGTAGTGTTTACCTCTAATTGCTCAAGCTCTAAATCTAGTGCAGTAGCATATGTTGCATGGGTACGGGTACAGAACACGACAAATTTGTAAAAAGTAGGGTACGAAGACATGGCTATATATATATATATATATATATATATATATTACATTAAATCAATATTGAAGTAAAGTACTTGCAACATTTTTACTTCTATTTTGAACTCCTACAATGTTTAGTAGCTCACCATTTTGAATTTCTTGAGTTTGTTGGATAACTTTTTTGTTTCTTGAGTTAAGACTAGGCCTAGGCCCGCAAGAAGTTCAAAAGCACAACAACAACAACAAAAAAACCCATGCCAACTCATCAATCTGTGACCATAAGCAAAATAGACAAAAGGCAAAAGGCAAAAGCATCTTTGGTCATCCCATCTTTCCAAAATCAATGGTGCATACACCTCCAAACCCTCTCCTTGGAATCAATCTCAACCTTTCCTTAGAAAACTCCTTCTTATCTCCTCTTTCACCCCAAACCCGCCCCTCTTTCAGAACCGAAACCCTAAGTTCCTCAAATTAGGGTTACAATTCTTTGGTTTAGCTTTGATGTGAGGCCAAGTCAAAGACGGTAGGGGCTATGAAAGAGTAGAACCAAGGAGCACAATAAATTCCTCCACGACAACAACCAGGGCATCAAAAAAGCTACAGATATGAGCTTCACATCCATGTCCATGCCGTTTCGGGTGCATACCCGTACCCGAAACATGTCAGACACGGGTATGGGAGGTCTAGGGATGTGCTGGGGTATCATAGGCAGCAGCCATACTCGAATAGTGGTTAGACAAACAGTTGAAGAAAAAATCTCATCAAAATCAATACTTGATTTCTGAGCATATTCTTTGACTACTAATCGTGGTCGATATCTATCCACGTTCCTGTTAGCATCTCTCTTGAGCTTGAAGACCTATCTGCAATCAATGGCTTTTCTTCCCTCTGGCACCTCTACCAAGTCCCAAGTCTTGTTCTTGTGTAAAACTTCAACCTCCTCTTCCTTGGTTGCTCGCTATCGGCTAGCATCAACTGCTTCACATGCCTCTTGATAAGAATTAGGTTCTTGATCTTCTATTATACATGCATAGGCAATGACATAGTCTTGCATCCAAACTAGAGGGCGCCTTTGCCTGGTTGAATTCACTTGGTTAACTGGCTCGTGAAGAGATTATTCTTCATGCTCCTCTTCTTGATCTTCATGCTCTTGCTCTTCTTCGACTTCAGTGTCTATCTAGCTATTTTAGCTTCCTTGATCTTTAATCGAAATAGTCTCTGTTGTTTCTATAGTGGACTGCTTCTTTTCTTTCTACAATGAATCTTCATTTAAGACAACATCTCGGCTTAAACACTTCAAATGAGCCCAAAGTTAAGCCCACAATAGGCTATAGCGACGCTCGCTCAAACACGTAAACATCGCCACACAGCCCACTTCGGCTCAGTCCGAACGAGTCAAAAATGAGCCACGCGAAGTTCATTGTTTGATATCAGCAAACTTCACCCACATCTACCCACGTCACCCATGATTCAGAAGTGATGGCTAAACCATGTCCAAGTGAACTTCGTCCAAACACTTCTAGCGAGCTTCGCCAACTAATTAATCAGCGAACTTCGCTAATCAGACATTTGAGAGCTATTCTCAAGGGGATAACTGCTTCCCCACTATCTCTTACTTTAATGGCTACTTCATCTATAATTAAAGGTCATTATCTCTCTCTAAGCGAAGGTCTGGCCAACGTCGCCATACACGACGTTCGCGGGCCAAGACCCAAAGCGGTGAAGTTAGGTTGAAAAAGAGCCATAACTCAAATCAACTTGGAACTCCTGGTGGTCTGAGAGAGTTCCTATCTTTAAAGAGAGCTTGTCAATGTCAACATTGTGCGACCCTCAGAGATGTAGTCACGGCCGTTTAAAAGAATTATCAATGCAAAGCTATTCCTAAAAAGGAATCGATTTTTAACCTTCTCAGTCACAATCCTGAGCCTTCAGAGGCTAGGATCAAAAGACGACAACATACCCGAAAGGGTAAACTCTAAGAATTCACAATTAATACGACTAGTGTAATTTCTGGATATGAGGAGGAAGATGCAGACAGCCCATCCGACCCAAGATACTCTCCTAGTATCGGAAGTATATTGCCAGATACTGACAGTGTGTACCGCCAAACCAGATCAAGACAGAGAGCAGCAATCACCTTTGACTATTCCCTCCAAACATGAGTGCCGCAGGCTCCGCCTGAAGTTGACCAGCCCAGTGCTAGTGACAGTAATTCTGCCATAGCGTCAAATATCACTCCTAGATCGAGTCAAGAATAACAATGGACTGTAGATATGATGGACCGAGAAGATCTTCTCCAGTAAATAGAAGCCCAAAGAAAAGCTTCAGAATGAGCTATTCGAGCAATTGAAAAAGATGCTCAGTCAGCTCATGGCAACCTCTCAACCTCATTCGACTTCTTCGAACCGAAATGACCAATTATTGAATTCTCCCCATAAGAAGAGTAAATGCATCAAGAAGATGCAGATTCTGGTCATTTAGGATTGGAAACATCGGTGCTTCCTAAGCCAAGTCAGGAGGCAAAGATCCTCGAGACCTCCAAAAATAGCTCAACGCTCTTTTTCAGCGAATTATGAACTGAAGAATGTTAGAATCACCCAACCTTATCTCATCGAGTGGGGCATGGTTCCCTACCCGATGAAGTTTAAACCATCGACGTTAGATACGTTTGATGGCAAAGTTTCTCCAAACCAGCACATATATTACTTCCACCAACAAACTAAAAATGTAGTGGGTAATGACTCTATTAAGGCGCGACTTTTTATTGACACCCTTCAGGGGGTAGCCTTCGACTGGTTTTAGAATTACCTGAGGGATCAATCAAGTCCTGGGCTGATCTGGAATCTAAGTTCCTCTCACAATTCCATGAGGAACAATCAGATATTATCATGGCTAAACTCCTCTCCGAAAAGCAAAGAGGAAATGAGACAATTAGGTAATTCATCGGGCGATTCTGAAATCTGACATTACGGTGTTGAGATATGTCATTACCAATGCTACTCTAAACTTATCAGCATAATTTTGTGGGTCATGTAGAAGCTCATATGGGCGTTGTCACGGCCTATACATGGAAGGACTTTATGAAGTAAGCTGAAATAGCAAAAAAATCATCAAAATGCTTCAACAAGTTCAAACCTCGTACCAGTTTCAGGGGTAAGAAAGGCAAACAAGGGCAGTCCTCCCAACTGAAATCTAAAGAGACTTTTGCGATTGACGTTAAGAAACCCAACAGCCAGTAGAGGGAATCAAGAAAGAACATTCAGTGCAACTACTCCTTCAAGGACGAGCATACGTTGGCTATCTTTCATGTAGGGTTGGGCACGGGTCGGGCCAACCCCGGGCTAACCCGGCCTAGCTCGCTGTGGGTCATGACCCAGCCCAGCTCGCTGTGGGTCATGACCTAGCCCAGCCCGTAGCGGGCCGGGTCTAATCTGACCCGTGATATACACGGGTCATGGGTCAGACTGGGCCCAGCGCCAGACCCGGGACGAGAGAACTTGACTCGGCCCGCCTTGACTCGGCCCGGCCCAGTGCATCCCTACCCGAATATTTAATTTTTAAATTTTTTTTCAAAATACAATTATATAAATAACAACATATAAGAATTAAGTCATAAGAGGTTATCAGCGCCAGCCACTCAGGCTGGGTCGGGTCAGCCCCCAGGTCGACCTAGCCCGTGCCTAACCCTAAACGTAGGTCTTCCATCGAAGTCCGAACCACGTATATTTTTGTGTTTATGATGTCTTATTTTTATACAATGACAATGTGTGTCATTGTGCGTGTGCGTGCGTGTGTGTGTATATATATATTATTTTAAACAAAGAGTAAATAGAAAAAAATAATTTAAATATAATTAATAGATACAAATACAAAATTATTATAATTTATAAATTAAAAAAAGAAAACATAAAATAACCCACGAGCCGACCCACGACCCGTGGGTCGTGGGCCGGGCCTGACCCGGCCCACCTCTAGGCGGGTCATGGGTCGGGCCGGGTTCAGTCCCAGACCTGGGATCAGAGAAATGGGCACGACCCACTCTGACTCGGGCGGGCCCAGGTCAGACCCGGCCTGGCCTTAGACCCAGCGGGCCGGGTCACGGTCCGGAACTGACTCGGCTGACGCCCACCCCTACTTTTATGTCCTCAATAAGGGTAATCGGCTAAAGCTTCCTGAAGCCCGGCGCCCTAAAGAAATCAGAAAGATTGAAGATCTCAACTATTGTCTTTGCCACAAAATGTTGGGACGCCCGATGAAGAACTGATACATTCTCAAGAATAAAATACAGACCTTTGTTGAGTCAGGAATTCTCAAGCTCAAGCCTGAGTAAAAGAAAGTCATTGTCAACATGGTGACTCTTCAATTCGGCTCCATGCTAGAAATTCACGCCCAAGACGGGGTTGTCCCCATTCCCACTACAAGGATGGAAGTGATCAATCATGACCAACAAAACTAAAAAATCCAAGGCTTGGTCCTTCTTACTACAGCAAGCGGAGAAATAATATGGGTACATCCCGACCTTCTCCAAGATGAACATTGGACTCTTTCGAAGTCCAAGGCAAAGGGCAAATGCAAGATGAAGTCTGTCAACGTCATCTCCAAAATCATTGGAGCAGAATCTTTTTGAGTCTCTTCACTCATTGATTCAAAGGAAGAGAAAATTGTTATGACAGGGACAAGGTCCAGCCGAGACTATTTGAAGAACTATGATCAGTCAGGACCCTCCAAGCAACCCAAACCGACCAAGCAAAAAGAGACTCGGTTTGACAAGGCATTGCAACGTCCCTCAGACGATCCTAAAGCCCCATTCTGATACGATATCATAGCCTAGTTAGCTAATATTGTTCGCAGGGAAAGTTGATTCATGGATTTTCATTGCTGAACTCATTACACCTTTATGGGATTACAAACGAATTTAATAAAAAGATCACCTTTTTATAAGGCTTA
>JBAKGM010000002.1:2443785-2484456 GCA_037177215.1 Asparagus racemosus
GGTTGTTGTGTTTCCCTGCGTGGGCGAGGTTCAGTTGAGTGTTGAGTTTCTGCGGGGTTGAAGCTCGGTTGGACGTCGAGCTTCGTGGCATGGGCGAACCTCGGTTGAATGTCGAGCTTCGCTGCAGGGGTGAGCCTCGATTGAACATCGAACTTCAATGCTTGGGTGAACCTCGCTTGTGTATTTGGTTTCCCTGCGTGGGTGGATCTCACCCTGGCATCGAACTTCGCTTCTCAAGTGAACCTCGCTTGAATGTTGAGTTCAGCTGGGTGTCGTGTTTCGTTGCTTGGGCGAACCTCGGCTGAATATGCTACTTGGGTGAACTACGGGCTTCAAGTTCGAATAATAAAGGGGCATATGACCCTTGTCTTATGGCTTTTTTTTACTGTCTACAAGGTACTCCTCAAACTTCTATTGGTCAAATTCAGATTCGACCTCTTCGACGACCGGGATCTGAATCCACGGTTGCGACACGACGGCCTCTTTGTTGAAACTGTTGGCTCCTACTGTGGTTGCCAGCTTGTTCGCAGGGAAAGTTGTTTTGTTTTCTATTGTAGTGAATTTGTTACAAACTTCAGTCGCTTACAACAAAATTCAAATAAAAATCGCGCCTTTTTATAAGGCTTACAATGAAAATCCAAAAAGATTATAACTTTTTCCTTTAAACAAATGTGGGGTCTCTATTTTCCAAAACCCTCACTTGCGTGAGATCTTTGCCTCTGCTGGGGATCTTTGTCCGTGGACCGCCACGCGATCAGATCCTTACGTTGCCGCTCCTTGGAGAACGAGATTTGAATCTAGATCTAAAAAATCCCTCCTTTTTTACGTGGGGAAATTCAGATCTGAATCAGATCTAGAACAAAAGGGGTTATTTCACAAAGGAAATAATAGCCCTAGCGAGTGAAATCGACCAAGCGAAGTCACAACTCTTCTCAGGACTAAGACCAAGCTTAGATCTGGAGGAATACGCTGTAGATCTGATTTAGATCTTCTCCTGATCTTCTTCTCGTCGACGAGATCGAAAGTTGAAGGCGTTCTTCGCTCGCTTGAGATCTGGATCTGTGCAAATGCTCTCACGAAGTATCAGATCTGTGCTCCAAAATTCTAACCCTCAGAGCTCTGGCAGTAAAAAAATCCAACCCTTGAAACTGAACCCCACTAGCCTATTTATAGGCAAAAGAACAAAAAGGGGGGCACAATTGGCCAGGCACCATTGGTGCCTCGGCCATGACCGAGGCACCAATTGGTTTGCCTCGGCCATGATCGAGGCGCTCATTTGGCATTTCTCTTTCGTTCCGGCATTCATCTGTTCGTCCGTCATTCTGTCTGAGCTCATTTTTGTCCGGTTGTGTCGAATCAGAGCTTGGTTGATCGTTCCGTTGATTCCAGAATCCGATCGGCGTAGTTCTGTCATCGCTTGAGTCTGGTTAATTCCGTCTCGTCGATGTTCGAGTCCGGTCGACTCGCCTTGTCGAATCTCGCTGACTTGAAGCTTCGTCGCTGGATTTATCCCACCATATGTCACTTCGTTGACTCATACGCCTTGCCGACTCACTTCATGCATTTGTCGACTTGCTTTATGCATTTTGTGGTGCAGTTACGTCATCAGCGGTTCTTGGTCGCATCGTTAGATGGGTCGTCGATGTCAACCCACCGTCACGAGTCTCGTTCGGGCATTGATAAGCGATTTTCAACGCCTACAAATATCTTAGCTCGTATAACCTTATTCAAATTTCTATATTTTTCTAAGGAAATGAGGAACGGTTTGAAAGAATCTCTAAACGACAATGAGGTGTTGCTTGCCCACATGTTTGAGTTACCCAAGGAGGAAGAACATTGGCAGTGCTATTAATGTTAACGACAGGCACCTTGTATCACCTTCACTCTAGACAATATGCTCATCAAATACCATCATCACAACTGATCCCTTTACTATATCGGTTATGTAGGATTGGCAAAGGTCGAAAGGATTCACATTGACCCAGGCTTTGCTTTGAGCATAGTCCCGCGAAGACTCTTGAGCTTTCTGGGTATTCCACTTCACAAGCTCTCAAGGACTACTGCTACCATCTTTAGCTTCAACTCTAATAATAGCCAATCTCTTAGGAAGATTTGACTTAAATGTCAGATCGGCAATTTAAAGACGAAAATGACTTATTATGTCATCAACGTCGAAACACCCTATAACCTTCTCCTTGAATGATCGTAGATCCATTTCAACATGATCGTACCATCAACACTTCATCAATGCTTCAAGTACATTGATGAGTAGGGAGTTCCACAAAAGGTCGATGCTGAAAAGCATCCCTTCAAGGGGGTAGAGAATTACTTTACCGACTCTCTCCTATATGATATTAATCGTACAATCGAGATTGTTCTTCCCAATAATAAAGATAGCGGTAATGAAGCGGACAACGAGCCAGATCCAAACGATAATCCGATCTGGGAAATGGAACTGTTATGGCACTTCAACATTCCAAGTTATAATCAGCTCAATTAGCAGACAAGTATTCCGCATTAAGATTCTCAGATCAGTACATCACATCGAGGCGACCCGAACACCTAGCTCAGACGACTCAAGGAGCAGACATCTCACGTGATCAGCTCAAAAGGCGGTACTAGTCGAATTCCTCACTCAGCCGACCCGACAGACAACCCGCATGACGAGCTGGTCGACACCTCGCTGAGTTGACCCGAAAGGCGGAATGTCTTGACACTCCACCTAGGATAGGAAGACGGCGACATTCATCAAGTTTCCTGCTGGCATCAGGTCGCCATCGCATTGAATGCGAGATCAGAGCTATCAATTCTCCGTGCTTGTAGATCCTTAAGACACGTCGGCCCACCTGCCTCCTGTCACTTCACATTAACATTGAGATGACTTCCCCACCACTCGGCGGCCAACACCTGCAAAGCAAGTGTTGACTCACCCGCTCCTCTCACTTGGCCAAAGCTACTGATTTACCCCTCTATGACCACTACAAATAGGGGGACTATTCCCTACATTAGGGTAAGAAATTTCTGAGCAATTTCCGGTTTACTTAGTCTGAAAACTTCTTCAGACTATTAATTTTCTTCTCCACTCAAGATTACCAACTAACTTATTCGTTAGAGGAACCATCGGGGAACCCAACTCTAACTTTTTATGATTTGTTGTATGTGCAGTCCACGTCAGGGAACAGTCAGAACTGGACATCGAGAGAAGTTAGAGGCCCCTAATCACCCCCAACACTTCCCAATTAATTAACTGTGTGATCCATAGCATCAACAGAAACCACTTGTAATTATCCTCAAGGAACAATGTACCGACCAGTTAGTCAAAAATCAAGACGACTGGATCTTTAATGAAGTCGAGTTTGCACATGACTATTCTTTAGACTTTGAGTATGTAAGCTCAAGAGTTGAAGCTTTGATGTCTAGGCTAGCTTTAGAACCAACTTTGTACATGCCTATAAATGAGTCTTACTCGACTCATCAACAGCTAGGTGACTCAGAGGATGCCATATTTACAGTCCAAGCTAAAGGGGGTGCCCGAAATCCTATTGTCTTTGAAAAGGTCGAGCCGCGACCACACTTATCAAGCTCGGATGAGGAAGTCAAAGGAGTTTCAGAGTTCTCTCACTACAGCCAGCAATCTCAGCATATAATGGCAAAAATGGGGCATGACTTTGCTCTAAAATAAGGATTGAATTTCAAATAAGGACCGAGAGTTCCTCTAATCCCCTTTGTACCAGAAGGAGAGGCCTTCGATTATTATAATCGAACTAAACATGGACACGTGTACATTTTTCCTAAAGCCGATTCGTAAATAGGATCAGCATCTGATGATTTTCTAAGTAGCACTTCAGACACGTCTAGCTGGGATTTTGATATTAGCATTGGAGCCATGTTCGGTGACTTCATGGTTAACATAGTTTCGTACAATTTAACCATGGATCTTGATGAATCTGAAGTGTTTCAAGATCCTGAAGATGATCCATGTGTGAAACATCTTGGAAAATAGTGGGGGTTGCGCTTTTAAATCAGCGAACCACCCACTGAAGATAAAGTGATCCAAGTCAATATAGGCGACGACACCAATTCCAAACCCATCTTCATCAGCGAGAGTTTATCATTCACTGAGAAAGAAGACCTCATAGAGAGCATTGATGTCTTCCCATGGAGTTACGAATACATGCCTGAGTTGGATCCTAATGCAGCTATATATCGCCTTAACATTGACCCAAATGTTAAGCTGGTCAAGCAACAACAATGACGCTTATGTCCCGAGTTGACAGAGCAGATCGAGAAAGTAAACTCATTGAATGAGGGTTAATCCATGAAGAACAACATCTGAATTGGTTGGCCAACATCGTCGTGGCAACAATAAAAATGGTAAAATCGGGATATGTTTGACTTCATGGATCTTAATCTTACTTACCCAAAGGATGAATTCCATCTCCCTATCACAGATGTCATGATCGACAATACGTGCGGGTTTGAGAGGATGTCGTTTATGAAGTAGTTTTTTGGATGCACTCAAATCAAGATGCATCCAGATGATCAGAAGCACATAGCTTTCAGGACATCCTTGGGGGTAAACTATTATACAGTAATGCCCTTTTATCTAAAAAACGCTGGGGTAACTTACCAACACGCAATGAACATGATTTTTCATGAACATCTACGTAAGACGATGGAGTGCTATGTCAATGACCTTGTAATCAATAGTCGTCGTAAGCAAGATCATGTCAATGATTTGCGGATAGTGTTCGAAATTATGTGAAGACATCAACTAAAGATGAACCCAATCAAGTCTTTCCTAGGGGTATCATCAGGCAAATTCATGGGGTTTATAGTAACATCCAAAGAGATACACGTCGACCCTAAAAAAGTGAAAGCTATCTAAAAGATGTCATCTCCAAGAAATCTCAAAGAACTTAGAGGCCTATAAGGACGATTAGCCTACATCTGCAAGTTTAAATCCAACATGTCCGGAAAATGCTAACTGTTTCAAAGGCTGATGAAGAAGGGTGTCACGTTTGTTTGGGACGACGCTTGTCAAAGAGCTTTTGATGAGATCAAGAATTATCTCACGAAGCCACATGTCCTAGCCATCCCGGTTTCAAGTAAACCTTTCTTAATCTATGTCAGGACGATGGATCACTCCCTAGGATCACTTCTTGCTCAAAAGAATAACGACGGCCATGATCAAGCCATTGATGTCAGGGTGATTGGTGCTGAGCATCGCTACAATCCGGTCGAAAAAGAATGTCTAGTGTTGGTTTTCGCGGTCCAAAAGATGCGACACTACCTGACTGGTTAATCCATCCATGTCATTCCAACAGTCAATCATCTACAGATACTCATGATGAAACCCAGACCGCTGACCTCCAGGTTAGCCAAATAGATATTGCTTTCATAGTATGACATGACATTCACGTCACAAATAGCAGTTAAAGGCCAAGCAGTAGCTGATTTTTTAGCGGATCATCCTATCCCCGAATCTTCTAAACTCTATGAAGACATCCCAGATGAATTTTTTGAGTCAAATATTCTCTTGGGTCACTAGGTATGATAACTTTACTTTGACGGCGCGTCAAGATGCAAACCACAAAAGAGCAATTATCCTATAAGTGGGGGTAGTGTTGATTGATCCTCACGGACATGTCCTCCCTCAGGCTTATTCATTGACCAAGCCATGCTCCAATAACGTGGCTGAGTATAATGCCCTCATAATTGGTCTGCAACTTGCTCAAGATATGGGTATCAAATACCTTGAAGCCTACGGTGATTCTAAATTGATCATCAACCAGATCAAAGGAGAATATGAGGTCCACCACGATGACCTTATGCCTTACCACGAAGCGGCAATGAGGCTTGCTCATTCATTTAAAGGCTTCTACATCAATTATGTAACCCACCTCAAAAACACTCAGGCGGATGCTTTGGTGTCCCTCGCAGCCATTCTTGCCTTAACTCCCAAGTCTACTAGGCACATCATAGTGGCTAGCCATCAATTATACTCCTTAGAGCAAATCCTGAAAGCTAACGAAGTGCATGTCATGCCAACTCACTTAGAATCTAATGATTGGTGTTTTCCGATCATTGATTATGTCTTGCACGGAATACTATCAAATAATCCGAAGCAAGCAACCTCTATTCAAAGAAGAGTTTCACGCTTCTTCCATGATTTTGCTACTCAAACTCTATACCCTTGATCATTCGACGGCGAGTTGCTCCGATGCTTACCACCAAGTGAAGCTCGAGAAGCACTTAAGGAAGCCCACGACAGTACTTGTTATCAACCGGATCCTAAACTTCAGGACCGACTTCATCGTCTAGGCTATTACTGGCCAACGATGATTGTAGATACCATGGCTTATGCCAAGCGGTGTCATGCGTGTCAAGCGCACGTTGATTTTCTGCACCAACCTCTAGAAGAATTTCAATTGACTATCGCCTCATGGCCATTTGAAATATGGGGTGTGGACATCATCGGCAAATTAGCTCACCATCCACTAAAGGCCATCGTTTTATCCTAGCCATCACTGATTACTTCTCTAAATGGGCTGAAGTCATTCCCTTAGGAGACGTTAAGACATCTAATGTGGTTAGGTTCTTGAAGCACCACTTATCTATTGATTTGGCATCCCTCGGAGGATCGTCCCCGACAACAGTTCATAATTTATCAGTTGACCATTCTTTAGATTTGCCACAAGTTCAGAATTAAAAATGTTGCTTCTACGCCATATAATCCAGCCGCTAATGATCTAGCTAAAGCTTTCAACAAAACTATCATCAAACTTCTAAAGAAGTTCGCTCAGCAACGAATTGAGATCTACCAGTCACGGATCCCAAAAACATTCAACATGAGAGTCCGAGAACGATCCTTCAAAGAAGGCGACCTAGTCTTAACTGTTTGTCAACTCATGGTCATGACATTGAAGACTAAAGGTAAATTCTAACCCAAATAGAAATGTCCATTTGTAGTGGAGATAGTTTACTCAAATAGAGCATATAGCCTAATTGACCAAAACGGCAATAGGCTCATGACACCAATCAACAGGAAATTTCTCAAAAAATATTATCCTTGATTCTGGTTAATATCAATCTCCCTATAGAGATTCTGATCACGTTTAAGTTTCCACCTCTAATCATGAGAATAAATTCTTAACCTACATTGTTGATCATCTTGATTGAAAATCCAATCAAAAGCCCCAATGAGTCATTGAGTTAACATCACACATCTGCTTGACTCCAAATGCATTACCACCGTCATGTTAACATTACACCCCTGAGCGGTTTACACCTTTATGTTCTGATAGGTTAACATTACACCTCTGTCGGATCATTTCATCGACTAGTTAACATTGCACATTTATCTGCTTGTCTTTTCAGATTCAACTGGTTAACATTACACCTTTGTCGACTTGTCTTTTCCGATTCAACTAGTTAACATTACACATCTGTCAATCCACCATTGCTAAAAAAATTGATTAGTTAACATTACACTTCCATCGATTTTCTACATTAAGTTAACATTACACTTCTAAACAGTAGCTGTCCTTTAGACTCTTTCGAACCCGACCGGTTAACATTACACCTCTATTGGAAGTTCTATTTGACATGTTGACATTACACCTCTATCAAATATTCTAATACTATCATGTTAACATTACATCTCTGTATAATACCAACTCAACCAAACTTGATACGTTAAAACTACACCTATATTAATTTGATTATATCATTTTTCTCCCCTGCAAGGATATCAATATGATATGTTAACATTACACCTCTATTGTATACATATCAAATTAGCAAAAGTTGTTTATTATTAAAAGAGCTAATTTATTTAAAAAAGGAGAATTCTAAAGGGGATATGGATAAAAAGATTGAATTCGAGCCATACACTCGGCTATCTTGGTATCCCTAGCTTCAAGAGCAGTTTCTGAGCTCTTTCCCTAAGAATCCTGGGATCAATTGGAGCAGCTTGAACTCTGACAGCCTCCAGCCTAGCCGTCTCAACCTAAAGTTGAGAAGCCTTAAGATCCCACTCCTTAGCCAACTCAGACGACTTGAGTTCGAGCTCCTCCTTCTGCTGTTGAGCTGCTTCCAACCTAGCTTGAGATGTAGCAATGGCTGCCTTGGCCTCATTGATGTTGGCTTCCCGTTCCAGAATGGTGTTATTAAGCTCAGCTTGATCACCATCGACAAGTGCAAGGCTAGCATTCAGTTCTTAAAGCCTCTTATTGATCTGCTCCATCTCAAGCGGACTCTTCAACCTGATAACGCTTCGTTGAGAGATGACAAAGTTCAAGTTCAACAATACCGTCAATGTCGGCTACATGAAGTAGTTGCAACCTTTAGAATTAAAGCTCAACCTCATCAATCATCCTCTTGAATGGCTAAGTACGTTCAGCTCCCGCAATTGACATCAAAATGCTATAAGTTGATTCCTCAACAAAGCAAGAGTGCGAGCAGATAAACTTCTCTTGGCAACCAAAGTAGATTCAAGACTTTGGTTGTATAGCTTCATCAAGCTCTTGATTAGAATTTGAATCTCCAACTCAATCAAATCATCTGAGTCGGGTGACGGTGGAATTTCTGTGTGACTTGAAGGACCCGCTTCGGCGGAGACTACCAATACATCCATGGTTGTTGAAGAAGTGGTTAGCGAGACTTGCACTTGATTATCACCCGATAGGAGATATGGTGCAAGTGTAGCTAACACGCTGGAAACATCCATTGTGGTAGAAGCCATAGACGTCGCCTCAACCAATGGGGCAACGTATCTCACAACTAATAACATCGTCATCGGCATGTCCATTGGCACAACCTCAATATCAGTAGTTGCGACCTCCTGCTAAACAAACTCATCTACTATTCTAGTAGGATCATCTTCAGGTTGAGGCTCAAAACTCAGCGAAACTATCCTCCCGACACCTGCTAGAATCAGAGAAACTAGTGCATCATCATCTTCCTCGGATGACTCGTGAATAACCAACTTGCGCTGCGCCGTAGAAATAGGCGCAGGTGCAGGACTTACCACTACGTTGGTAGTTGGCCCAGGCTCAATAGCACCACAAGTGCCGTCAAAGCCAGCCGTCGGCGCAAACTCATCAGCAGGAATGGATATGAGAGCCGCTTCACTCCCGATCTCCAATCTAGGTTCATTATCTATCAAAGAGATAAACAAAGCGTTAGTTATCGAAGCAAAGAAACTATACAAGACTGGTCAGGGAAAATCATACCTAGCACACAAGAGGAACCACCTACGTCATCCTTGAAGCCCGCTTCATCATGCTCATTAAAATTGGCGTCAGTTTTAGCCTTGTAATCCACCTTCTCCTCATCTTATGAATCCTCTTGATCAAGAGGGATGGGCTCTTTACCTACATGAAGGGAGTACATGTCCATTAGGTGCACTTCAAACAAATCAATACAAAGGTACAAGCAAAGCTTATCTGAGGATGCGAGAGGTTCAACTATAGGTTCCTGTGCCAGAATCATAGGAGACTCTTCCTCGATCCTTGAAGAACCTCTGGGCACATGGCTTTGCCCAAGTTCTGAAGGTGCTAAACATCGCTTCTTTGGAGATTCTTGCGGAAGATGGCCTTGCAACGACCTCTTTCCCTGAGCCCCTTCCTCTGCCAAGTGCTCCTCAGTGAACTGTAGATTCAGACAATTCCCAAATACTCACACCAACTGGCCTTTAAGGAGAAGGTTGCCCACTCAGTGCCTCCTAATCTTCATCTTCTGGGGCACCTTCCCCTAGAAAGTCTTGGAGTCCATGAGCTCTACTTCTTAAACCATTCCTAGCCAATTCCTTATACTTTTGGCTGATCCACAGTAACTCAATTTTGTTCACCTGAAAGTTGGAACTAGGGACAAGCATCGCAATGTACCACTTGTAGAATCCTAACGTCATGTAACAGTTAGGTACGTGGTGGAGGAATATAAATCTGGTCCCTGAAGCCCCGGTGGCGAAATGATACCAAGCACGAGCACCGTCCACCAAGCTCCCTATAAGCACCAATCATGTATTCAGATTCCCAACGTAGAGCTGATCGTATTTGAATTAACGAGCGAATCGACAAGGCAAGTACGACTCGATATAGTACTCAGTTCCATTCAGTCTATCAATGAGATAGCTTGGCCTGATGTTGACCAGCCAGTTGAAGTATCCACTAGTTAAGTAGGTGAATCCTTCGGTACGTAGACCGTCCTCAAATTCATCTCCGGGGTTAGTACCGTTGATTTTGGGAAAACAACAATAGAGGCGGTAATGATCTGTTTTCTTAAGGATCTGACAGATCCCTGCAAGGTATTTGACGGTCCATTTGGAGTGCTCATACCTCTGAAGTGATGAGGTGCCATCTCCTCTCGGAGCAGCAGCCGACATCAACCATGAGCAATATGAAGTATGCCATATCACCATATATGTGTACAGTAACTCCACTCTATGGTTCGGGATCCGATCTCTCATACTATTATCTTCTTAGTTTGGGTGCTCAATAGCCAGTTCCCTTAACCCGTGATGTATGCAACTGACCATTGCTGGAAATAGGGCCAAGCTATACCCGGTGGTGAGCATTACAGCAGGGAATAATACCCTAATAGAAATGCACTCTCTTGAGCGGGAAGGCACAACACAGCCCTTTAACCAGATTAAAAGGAATCTTGCAAGCAAAGCCAATTCGAATATCAGTTCCTTGGATTGATGGTGGAAACTTTTGAATTTATCCCCAGCATGGAACCCACATTCATCTGCTTCGGCAATATGAAGCACCTGACCCTCCTTGAATCTATTGCTAGATGGATTGAATCGATATTCTCCTTCTTACTAATATTGAGGAATAAATATTCAGCCCAAGGGACGTGAGTAACAGTGGAGTCATGCCCAGCGTTCGTGACGACCCTCTGACAGATAAGGAAGTGGCAGACCAACTACCTGAACACCTCTCTGAGATGGGTGTTCTATTTAAAAGTGTCCAACTTTGCGTTGGTAGGGAAGAACTCTTCATATGGACGGTCTCCCATCGGCGGTCATGACACTTCGAATATTTCATGCAGAACGATCCCGATTTCGCCCTTCAGAGTAAAGAAAGTGATGCTGTCAATATTATACATCTCCAAAATGATGTACAATGCCGGCACGTAAATTTTCACGCTGTATTTTGAGGCTCTCACTGCAGAATAGAGCCTCAATCTTCTCAAGCTCTCCTCAAAAGCAACGAGAGTGTAATTAACTTAACGGGTCCACCATTGGGTATCCATTGATTTTATCCAATTAGGGAATCCTATCCAATTAGGGAATCCGATATCCCCATTAGGGTACTATGCATCGATTTTTGCAAGTTTATTTTCGAATATGTTCGGGACTATAAGAACTTCGTTGACAAGGGCGTCCACTTGAATAAAGCCGAGACACAAACCTATGATGCTAACGCTGAAAATTTCTTCCTAACAGTAGCTATTGTCGTACTTCAAAGAGCCCACCTTCACACTATGTATTTTGTTGGTGAGGGCGAAGCGCATTAGGCGAGGCATGGTGAGATGCTGCAAGTACATAAAGGACACTTGACACTCTATTGTTGGCAGATAGTAGTGGCAGTCCCCTTGGATATAATGCCAGTGCTCCTCGCCCAGTTAAATACGGAGGTGCCGTTGGGGTTACTATCTCCAAACAAAAAGTAAGGCTTCACTGATTTGCCCTATTTGAGAATGGAGAACTTGGCGTCTGTGATGATCTCCCTTAGAGTTCAATACTCCCCCAACCGGATCGCCTCAAGTTGTTCTTGGCTGCTATCCACTAGGTACAGAGGAATGTGCTCGTCGAAAGCATTCCTCACTTCAAATTCATGAGTCCCATCATGCCTAAAGTGGTTGTGACGATCAACATGCGCTTTCGATAAGCAAACTACACAAAGAGATGAGAAAATAAGTTAGAAGACAAAAACTAAAATAAATTAACTAGGTATTTGTACTCAGATGTGAAGCTTGACAAGATAACCATGGTCGAAGCTCGCTCATAAGTGAAAGTCATCACAACACTACCATTTCAACTAAGTGTTGACATGACGAGTGAAGTTCCTGTTGATGGCGGTGAACTTCGGCACCACAATCAAATGCACTCAAGAAACTAAGAGGATCATACTGGCAAGCCTCACTCAGCGAAGGTCGCTCGAATCAAATTGGCGAACCTCTCTTAGGCGAAGGTCGCTCAAACTAAATCACGACCCCCGCCCAAATGAAGTTCGCCTAGAAACCCAACAGGCTAACGTCAATGAGTTTCGCTTGAGAAGCAAAGCTCGCCGCATCATGCGCCATTAATGGCCGCTGACGGAGCTTCGTTGTCGTCGACAAAAGCTCATCAATGAGATCACGAGCGGTCATTAAAATTGTGTCTTTGGCAGCGAATAAACTTTAAGTGCCCGAAGGCACTCTTTGAAGCTCGATTGGGGCTGTGTTTTTGGTAGAGTCAAAGATCACCATTGTTGGGTTCGAAACTTACCCACAGCCATCTCCAACTGCGCTAGCGTGTCATTAGTTCTTCACCGGTGAGGACCCCCAGCAGTACCCCTTCCTCTTGAGATTGCACGACGTGGAGCAATTAGAAATTATTCTTGAGATTCTTTGGTGGTTTTCGAGAAAACTAGGGTTTTGAGAAAGCTAAGGTTTTGAAAATCAAAGTGAAGATGAAAGGAGGTAAATAGTTATATTTATAATCTGACCCCGAACTTTGCCGAAGATTTTCACCTTGAGCTTCACCATGAATTTCGTCCTAAATTTCGCCAAAGATTATTGCCTTGAACTTCGCCGAGAATCTCGCTTTGAATAACCTTCGCCAAAATTTCAGGCATAGAAATCGAGGATTTAAATTTTAAATCTTTATACCTAGCCTTGCCTAACAAACTTACCAAGCCTCGCATAATAGAATCGTTGAGACTCACTTAACCAACTTATGGAGCTTCGCCCAGCCGATTGTTACTCAAGCAAAGTGAGTGAACTTCACACCAATCAGTTGGGTGCTAAAGTTAGCGAATTTCGCCCAAGTATTCAACTTGAGAAAATTCTAACTCGCTCTATTTGAGATTCTACCTGGCGAAATTCAGATTGACTCTCGCCAACATAAGGAAGCCTAAGCTTTGCTTGCAATACAGCAACTCCATGCAATGTTCATGTCCACCGCAGAAGTACAGTTCATGTAGATCAAGCATATAAAGATGGACAATTTTAAAAAATTTTATTTTTATTGATCGAAGACTCTACTACATAAAGACAATATTCAGACTATCCAGTTAAAAGGATGATGGGTATTTGTTGCAATTCGCTACTCCAAACTCAACAACAGTCAAAGAGGCAAGGAGAAACCAAAATGAAGAGCCTACCCTATACTGCTAAGTATGGATAATGAGAAGGAAAGGGAACATAAAGGAGCTACACCAGGCTACTAAGTCCATGTTCCTCTGATCTCATAGAACTTTGGGAATAGAACTTTTTCCCATGCAAAAAAAAAAACAACTCCTACTTTACTAGGATGGGAAAGAGCTGTTAAATAAGAAGTGCCCCCGTTGCTCCGAAGTGGAACATATCAAGAGGAAGGAGCACTTCTTGCAAACAAAATTCGACGTCGGTTCTGAGACGCCAAATGACGTCTAACTACATTTTAGGTTCACATTTGTGAAACCTAATCACTATTAGAGTCTTCGCTTGTGGAGCTCAAGGGGTCCTTCTGCCGCCATCTCAACCGTCGAACGGTCTTACATAGAGCATGACACTCAAAGCTCAACTAGCCCCAAGCCTTCGACTAGTTCTCGACGATCTGCTTAAGCTTGGCCTTCTCAACTGACTGTGAATCCACCAGTCGGTGGAGTATGCGGAGTTCATCCGCTTGATTGTTCCTTGCTAGGGCAAGCTCCTGTTAGAGCTATTTTATTTCAGCTCCTTTATTAAGAAGCATTTCCGATCTAAGCGATGAAGACTTAGACATGGAGGAGATGGAGATGAAGAATTTGGAAGGAAATAGAGCTATGTATAGCATTTTCCAATTCCAAACTTTCAAAAAATCACATCTTTTAAGTTATGATTGGACCGAACAAAGAGGCTAAATCTTAGTTTAAAACTCAGTAAAATCTACAGCGGATCTCGTGAATCTTTAACTAAGAGATCTTAGCTGCAGATCACGGCTCGAATCCAAAGGTGTAATCTCAATGATCATCGCCAGCTAGCGAACGTTGCTAATTGACGAACCGCGCCCACACAATTCAAAGTGGAGTGAACTTTGTCAACATTCAAAGTCAGTTGAGCTTCGCTAATTTCTCAACTTTGCCCCAATAATAGGGCGAACGAACTTCGTTCTAAACACAGAATTAGATGAGTACAAGCACCATTGAGCCTTCAATACAAGTCCACAACGAAGGAAGCTATGTTCAATGGTACATTTCTAGCTACGAAGTAGATTGAAGATGATTTTCAACCCAAATAAGATGACTCAAGCTACGTTCAATAGTACATCTCTAGCTATTACCCAAAGTATTTCAATCTCTGCTACAAGTCAAATGCAGGATCTTAAAAACTTTAGGGGGGGTCTTATAGACAGTTAAAATATGTTCTAGTCAGGCTAATGTTCAGCTTAGATCTAAAAAGTGAATGTCCATGAGCTAAACACTTCAAATGGGCCCAAAGTCAAGCCCACAGCAGGCTATTGCAAAGCTCGCTCAAACAAGCACGCAAACATCGCCATACAGCCCACTTCGGCTCAGTCCGAAAGAGTCAAAAATGAGCCACGCGAAGTTCACCATTTGATGTTAGCGAACTTCACCCACAGCTACCCATGTGGGCCACATCACCCACGATTCAGAAGTGATGGCCCATCCACGTCCAAGTGAGCCTCGCCCAAACACTTTCAGTGAGCTTCGCCAACCAATTAATCAGTGAACTTCGCCAATCAGACATTTGAGAGCAATTCTCAAGGGGATAACCGCTCCCTCATTATCTCCTACTTTAATGACTACTTAATCCACAATTAGAGGCTATACTCTCTCTCTCTCTCTCTCTCTCTCTCTCTCTCTCTTAAAGCCTATAAGAGGGGGAGGAGATTGTTTGTTAAGGGGATCACCAAGTGAGAGATCGAACAACCCCATACACGTGCGGAATTAACATTTTCTCTATTTCTTTCTAATATTCGGTTGTAAGAAAAGATTGAGCTATCTTCCAAGCAATCAAATCAGAAATCAACACCAAAAGACTCATCGTCTTAGTCAGACTGTCAACGGAGTACAAGATCGACGCTTCATTGACACACAGAAAATTACCCAGTTAATATAAATTTTCTTGTTTCACTTGTAGTTTCTTTTGAGTTGTAATATGTGTCAATTGTAATTCAAAAGACCCGAAACAATCTCAAACTTGATCGAACTACTTCATAAACATCTCATACAACATGTTACTGTTCTCCGCAATCCAAACCAATAGCTTTGATACCAACTGTTAGAAATTTAAATTGTGTTGTGGATGAAAAGTAAACAGTAATAACGAAAAATAAGCACAAGCACAAGACATCAATTTTAACATGGTTCGGCAAATTGCTTACATCCACAGGGCACAGATCTCTAGTTATTTTTTATAATCAAAGAGAGACTACAAGTACAATAGAACCGAGAATAAAACAACAATAGCTAGAAAGATAATACCCGATACGATGCCTTTTACAAGACTAAGGGAGAGACACGATGACTCGTTCTATCATGAACATCACCGAACAATAGACTTTCTTACAACTCTTGCGCCGAATGCAAAGCCGAACAGTCACTCTCCAACTCTCTATCTCTTTCTCTTCAATTTCTTGCACCATGTAATTCTAATAGCAAACCTCACTACTTATAGCTTCCTCGTTCCTGGTCTGTAAGAAACATGAACGAATCTCCACCGTAGAATTAATTGACTTGTCCAAAGAGTAAATCCCTTAATTTACTCATTGCCATAGTTATTCTACTTAAAGAGCAAGTAGAGTCTTTAATCAATTTCTCAATATATGTTGCCATGTATTTAGGCTAACCAGTAAGGCATGTATTCAATTACCAACAAATATTATTCGCAGGCAGTGGATCTTCGAGCTTCTGATGTTCTCAGTGTTCCCCGATTAAAGGTGTGCTAGCGACTTCCCTACACATTATAGACCACTCAAAATCTCCCAACTAAATGACAAGGGTCTTGATTCTTGTTTCTCAGGTGAGTAAGAATTCGTACGGAGCAGCTTTACCGGAGATCCAAGAAGTACTAAAAGTTGTATGCGACACTCACAATCTACCACTGGCACAAACATGGATCAAATGCGTTCAACAAAATAAACAAGGAAGCCGACATTCCAATGAAAACTATAAAGATTGTGTATCCACTGTTGATTCTGCTTGTTGCGTGAATGATCTTTCGATGTTGAGTTTTCATGGAGCTTGCTCTGAGCACCACTTATTCATCGGTCAAGGTGTTGTCGGTAAAGCTTTTACAACGAATCAACCGTGTTTCTGTCCAAATGTGACTAATTTCATCAAGACACAGTACCCTCTCTCTCACCATGCTAAACTGTTCAATTTAAGGGCAGCAGTGGCTATTCGACTTCGAAGCATTCACACTGGAAGAGCTGACTTTGTGCTGGAATTCTTCTTGCCTGTGGATTGCATCGAGAGTGGAGAACAGAAATCGATGCTTAATTCGCTGTCTATCACGATACAGAAGGTTTGCAGGGGCTTGAGAGTTGTCACCGACAAGGAGCTCGAAAATGAGGCTACGTTAACGGACTCAGTTGCAACTTCTTCTGTACCTTTGGAATTTAGCAAGGAGATGAAAGAATTCAGCGTCGCTACTAACTGGGACGCATCAGAGACCGGGCATTTACGAAGAACTGATGATCAAAAGGATTCTCTTTGTGGTGATCCTAGGTTTCCACAATCTGGAAAGACAACTGAAAAGAGGCGTGCAAAGTTGGAAAAAACTGTCAGCTTGCAAGTTCTTCGGCAATATTTTTCTGGTAGCCTGAAAGATGCTGCGAAAAGCCTTGGAGGTAAGCTTTTTCTCTTCATAAGATGTGAAGTTCCGTAAATCATCCTTCTTAGATAAGCATATATAATCTTGAATTTTACATTGTCTTCATGACTATATATTCTTTCTATAAACTTGGAAATATACTTATCACCAGGAAACAAAGTACTAGCTGAACCTTTCTTCTCTATCATCTATGATAACAAGCGCTTAATATCTAAATTATGTAGAAACTCGATGGATAAGCCTTAAATCTCCGTATTCTTTTGCCCATTATTTTAGGTAGTTTACATTATCAATGTAATTAAACTGTAGTTTTAAACCGGTTATCTAAAGACAAAACTTTCTTTCTCTGAGGATAAAAGAGCCAAAAAAAATTTCACTGGTCTAACTACAAAAATAGAACTACAAGGGGGTCCATCCACAATTAACCCTATAAATGAAGGGTTTCAAGACATCAAACACATGACAATGTTTTACGCAAAAGTTTCTGCTACTATTAAATAGTTCTCCTAAGGGTGAAAGAGTATTAAAAAAATCACTCGGGGGTCAATCTGCACTTTGGGTTAGTGCAAGGAATCCATCCACAGCAATGGATCTACAGGAGTTCTATCCGTATTAACTCTTCGATTATTTGTTCTTGGTTACAACTGCTAATAGATTTCCCGTGGTGATAATCATTTACAGTGCTGAAAGATATTGATCCTTGTCTCCAAATTTTTCTCTGTTTCAGTATGCCCTACTACTCTGAAAAGGATTTGCAGACAGCACGGGATAACTCGTTGGCCTTCAAGGAAAATTAAGAAAGTTGGCCACTCTCTAAAGAAACTCCAAGTTGTTATTGATTCAGTCCAGGGTGCTGAAGGGACTTTTCAGTTTAGTTCTGTATACGAAAATTTCGCGAAAATTTCTAGCCCAGGTAAATTGTTATCAGGAAAGCAAACCGATCATCCAGAATCATCGAACACGCTTCAAAACCAAGACGGCAGATTTAGTTCTCAGACCTCTTCATCAAACTCCCTCTCTAGCTCTTCTTGCTCCCAGAGCTCCAACTCAAATTTGGGGTGTCTTGCCCCTCAACTTGGCACAAAACAAGAAGCATCCCACGATGAGAACCAGATAACCAAGCTTAAGAGAGACAATAGTGAGGTGAAGCTGCAGGTCTCGGTTCAAGATCCGCCAAAAACTCTGGTTCAATTGCAAAAGAGATCAGACGTGTTCAAGGTCAAGGCAGTGTATGGTGAAGAAAATATCCGGTTCAGGATGAAGGCTTCTTGGGGATTCCAAGAACTAAAGCGAGAGATGTTGAAGATGTTTAGCATAGGCGACCTATGTTCTGTGGATCTCAAGTACTTAGACGACGACTCTGAGTGGGTCCTATTAACGTGTGATGCTGATCTTCAAGAATGCATCGATGTGTATAAATCATCTAGTTGTGGTACCATCAAGATGTCTGTGCATCGCGTTGCAGCTCGCATGGCTTCTTTAAGCTTCCCACAACTGCACTAGGAGGGCGGCCTGGTGCATGAAGCTTCAGCTGTTTGCTGGGTTCAGGAATAGGCCGGATCGCTTTAGTTCTATTGTACGCAGCATTACCATGCATTTTTTTTGACAAAAGTCTCTTCTCATGACTCAATCACGTGACCTCCTGGTCGCACGATGACTGCTCTTACTATTTTGTAGGGTAGCTCTTCCCACAACTACAGTGGACAATAATGACTGCATTGATAGACAGGTGACTGCACTGATAGTGTGACTATACTGATATGTCATGTATCACCCTCTCTTTTTTATATGATATTCGACGGAGGGCCCTTTATTGGGATAGAAGACTGATAAAGACATGACAGTAGAGCTTCAGTACTGTGCAGAGAATCCTTGATGATGATAGTGCGAGAACAATATGTAGCAAATTCGGTGTTCTAGCCTCAAAGTTGGAAAAATGTGTGTTCCTTGCACAAGGTCATTGGTCACTATGGACTAACACTAGATTATGATGAGATAGCGTAAGATTGCTTAGATCATGTATTAGTCAGATGGTTTTTCATCATAATCATATTACTTAACAAATAAACAATGTTTATATTGTTTCCTTCAATGAATCTCCTGCATCCTTGGACATCATTTATTGCTTACAACCTCTATTTTGTATGATCTTTCTAGAGTAGGAAGGACAGAAACAACGTATATAATGAGACTAATTGAAATGTATTGTGAGTTATGTACCTTGTTGCTCATATAGAGTAGAGTTTGTATCGAGACATCTAAATTTGTGAGTTATGCAATCCTTGTGTTCTTCGTCTTGACCTTGTTTTTGCTATTGTTTGCATGTATAACTCTTCGTTTCAAGTTTTACTTATTAACGAGCGAATTTTCCATCTTTTACTTAGAGAAAATGAGCAAATATGGAAGGAAAAAAAAAATTTATGGGCTAAAACAAGCGTATTGCGTAAGGCCAAAGCCTTCCTTTCTTATATAATTCACACCGTAAACATTGCCGTTGAGCCAACTGCAAGCAACAAGCTTCAGCGTAAGTTTCCTCACTCATGCTTCATGCATGCCCCTTAAAAAAAGTTAGCTTTTTGGTCTATAAAAGAGCAATATGCTCTTTTATAGCCTTAGTACATAAAAAACTAGTACCACAAGTGACCCACATGAGCTTTCTCTTCTATTGTACATAAAAGCTAGTTCAAGAGGTTCTCTCTCTGTATGTATGTCTTTTTATTTTTATTATTGCTTCTTTTTTCCTTGAGAAACATTTTTTCAATTGTAGGTATTCTATGTATTAGAGGGGTTAGTCATTATGGTTAACAATTTGCTCAAATTTTTTATTAGCATTAAAACTCTATGAAATTCAAATGGCTATCTTTCCACTAATTATAGATGTACTATATGACTCGGGTATTCGATACTTATAAGTGAATAGAGGTCTCTCTCCAGCACACTGAAATGGGCTCCCTCTTCAGCATATTGGCTTTATGTGACACCCACATGACCGATGTAAATAACCAGAGGTAACTTTATTTGTAAATTCGAGGATCTAAATGACTACTTCATGTATAGTACAAGAGTTGTGTACCTGCAATTAGTCATTTAAATTTTATGGCAGACCAAATTTTAAAATTTCCTCTCTGTCATGTATTGCACTCAAAACTGATTCAGTCAAGTTTCAAATTTACATTTCAGGTTCAACAGGCCAACAGACAAAAACAAAGCCAACCAAATAATTCCAACCAAACTCTTCGATGGGGCCCGCAGCCTCGTGCGCCGCCTCCTCTTCAAAATCCTCTCCTACGGCCCGACGCCCTGCCATCTGGCCTTCATACCTGACGGAAACCGCCGCTATGGCCGAAGACGGAACCTTCTAGAAGGCGAAGCTCATCGTATAGGCTTAACCAACCTCATGTCCATGGTGAAATACTGCTACGAAATGGGTATAACATACGTATCCATATACGGTTTCAGTATAGACAATTTCAAGCGCAAGCCTTGTGAAGTTCAAACCATCATGGACCTTGTTAAAGAAAATGCCGAGGCTTTAATGAAAGATACGAGTATAGTTAATGAATTAGGCGTTCGGGTCGAATTTTTAGGGAATTTGGATATGTTGGATGAGGAGATACGAGAAATGGTACAAAGAGTTATGGACTTGACATGCGAGAACAATAAACTTGTATTGCTAGTTTGTTTAGCGTACAGTTCGACTTACGAGATTGCCCGTGGAGTTCAGGGTTCGTGTCAGGATAAACTTGCCAAGATGATGGAAAGCAAGAGTGGCAATGTCGATGATGATTTGATATCGGTCGTGGATTTGGAGAAGAATATGTTCTTCTACGGGCATCCAGACCCGGATATTTTGGTAAGGACTTCCGGAGAGACGAGGTTGAGTAATTTTTTGCTGTGGCAGTCCAAGTATTCTCTGTTGTGTGCACCAAGGTGCCTTTGGCCGGAGATTTCAGTGAGGCATTTGGTTTGGGCTGTTTTAGAGTACCAAAGGAATTATGGGTATTTTGAGAAGAATAAGAAGAAAATTTGAGGGCAACTGTGTGCTTTATGATGTACACACGAGTAAAAGCTAGAATCGTCTTTAAATTTTATGCCCCTTACCTTTGGACTTGCATCAAATTTAGCTGTATCAATGCCACACATACTTTGTTCTTAAATTAACATTGCAAGAAACTACCAAATGCTCATAGGTGTAACATGTTATTGCCCTCATGAAGATTATTAAGATGCATGACCTCTTAATGCTCTCTAATTCCCAAACCGGGCAACAACAATAATATAAGTACACAATAAGACTTCAAATGCAAGGAGAGTATATTTTTTTATTTATTTACTCATATGTACTCCATTTTATCAGTTCAAAGATTAGATACAACCATAGTTTGTGATCCTAAGGAACTGATTGTTGAGACATCCTACTCTGAGCTTTAGCCTTGTGCCTTCTCTTGAAAACATCCTGCCTGAATCTCTTGGTTTCTTTCTGCAACTCCTTGATGGGACTATTCTTGATGCCCTCTTTCTCCATCTCCAGCATCTGCTGCCTCTTTGTAGCAGCCTTCACCGCCGCAGCTTCATTATCATTCTCCTGTCGACCCACCTCCTCCTATACCGTTCATTATATTGTATAATTCAGAAAAAAATAAACCAAATGTTGTATATAACATCCACAAAGTAGATCATATTTCTATGGGTTAATTGCGGGCACGCGCTCTGTAATAGTATTTGTTTTGAACTTACTACCCCTCTAGTTTTATTGTTGCAGATAGACCGCCTGAATGAAACTTTTGACTTTTTTACGTCCGGGAGGTCTATTTGTTGGGGGGGAAAATCTTTTTCATCAGGTGGAGATTTGGGGATTCATCACGTAAAAAGCATGATTATAATCGGAAAGAAAACCAGTAATAGAATAAATTCCTTTGCGTTGATGTCACAAGGAATTATTTAATAACAATATTAGTTCACTTTTTACCTAAATAGCAATATTATGCCACTTATGGAAAATCAAGTGGAGCATGACGTTTCTTAAAATATGCACTTAAATCCTTCTATTTAGCCACAAAAAGAATGTAGTTGAGGAGAAATAGTAAATAGGGGTATACCTGGATATTTTGTATCAATGTATCGAGAGACTTTATTTTTCGATGTGGCCAACGAGGTATGCCGAATTCTCTACATTTCCTCTTCAGTACAGTCAGTCCAATCTTAAGATTTCTTGAAGCTTCTGTCATCGGTACGTTAAAATGTTTGGCGAGATCAGATAAAGAAATGCTGGCTACGCGATCTGTTGGGGCTCTCGTCTTCTTTGCCGAATATCCCAGTTCTGCAAACTTTCAATTGATCATAAGAATGTTGACAACTTAAGAGAAGTGTACTCTTATGCAAGGAAACAAAACATACTTTTACCTCATTATATAGCCAAAATCACTCACTATATGCAATTGACTTGACTCGAGAGGGGAAAAATTAACCTCCTTTTGGTCTGTTTTATAAACCATAATGTAGTCAAATTGATTCACAATATGTATTCTTTTTAATAGAAAGATTTCAAGATAATCATGGTATAAGTGTGTTTTCTTTACATAAGAATGTGAATTATAGCAGATCCAAAACTAAAATGCACCACAAGATTAATTAATTAATGACAAGGTTAAAATGTAGGTGAATGTTGTTTGCTTGTCTAGAATTGGCATATTTTCAATCCTTAACCCAAGTAAATGTGATTTTCACCCCATTATTGTTAAATTATTGATTTAAAGTTTTATTACCCTATTACTTACAAAAAAAAATGGCAAAACAAGTACAGCTGTATCTTGTAGAAAAAACTGTGAACCTGGCAGAAATCGATCGTTTGGTTGATTCGTAACAGCTTGCTCATCTTCGAGAAAAGAGGAGTCATTTCCACTAGAAGGAGAGGGTTCCTCTTCTTTCTCCTCGCAAGGTTCTTCGAAACCAAAGCTCAAAGGCTCATCTTTATCTGTTCTGGACATCAGGAGGTAAACCTTCTGCAGGTCGTTCGCTAAATTTGGTATAGACTTCAGTTGCGGGTTTCTGAAAGAAGAATAATGCAAATGCAGAACCATTATCGTGTTAGAACGAGAAGTAGAAATAATTAGTAGAATTATTTCAAAAGAAACAGGTGGTCATCTCATTTGAATCCCATTAAATCTTAAATACAGAGATAAAGGTTACACTGTCTCAACAATTCTTCAAATTTCTGGACTTACAACTGATACATGCTTATTAATGAAGGTATGAATTTAACATTTGTATCTGTCTTTGCGATTTTTATTTTCATACCAAAGAATATAAATGTTGTTACAACATCAACTTTTTGGGTTGGTGGAAAATAAAAGCCTTATATTTTCTAATTTCAGCATGAAAGAAACTGACATCACGGAAACTTGAAGTAATTAAGCACTTTCCTGAAAAAACAATAATTATGTTCATTAATTGATCGTAAACATTCCTCAACCTTTTTTCTCTGAAATAGCATGATCTCCCTAAAAGATGAGGATACCTCATCACATTCTTCACCCTTTTGCATGAAGAAAATTAAATCTAATCCAAAACAAATAAAAAATCCGCACACAATAAAGAATTTTGTACAGTCTCAAAAGCCCAACATGGCAAATCTACTAAAGACCACATAGTTGAATTTCAATCAAAAAAAATTTTGTCCGGTTAGGATGTTCAATCTTGATCTGTTTCAGATTTTTAAAACCCAAATTTTTTTTATTCCCTCATAGCTAGCATGCATAGAAACAAGGTGCACGGTGCAAAAATAAATCGACACTCTTCAACAGAAATCAATTCTCAAAACCAGAGAATCTAGGAATTAATGACAACCCCAATTAAATTGAACAGAAAGACTGTGGCAAAGCTCTTGAAGCAGGGTATTCAATTAGAAAAGCAACCAAAAAATTTTCATACCTTGATAAGCAGAGAATCGAAGGTATCGATGACGAGGACGACACGACGTCAGCCGAATCAAAGGCAAACATACACAGCCAGAAGCCAATCCTCTCCCCTTCCAGAAACCTCCCCTGCGGCTGTCGACCAGCGACGATCACCGGATCAGCACGAATCTCGATGCAGTAATCGGGCGAGAGCACGAACTCCCTCTCGGTCCAACCCTCCTCCCCCCCTCCATTATCTCGATAGGCATGAACACTTCTCATTAACTCTGCGCAGAAAGGAGAGCAGTGAAGATAAAAAAGAATGCGGGGGTTTATACGCGAAAGGGTTAATAGTACCTTGGTTGAGGATGTTTGTGAAAACAGCGAGAGCCGAGAGAGCCTCCGGTGAAGGGGATGAAGAGGAAGAGGAGCTCATTGTGAGATAGTATTGGTATTGATTTGTGGGGGTTTTGTTGATTTTAGAGGGAGAGAGAGAGCAATGAGAACGTGAAGAGGAGTGAAGTGAGGAAGAAGATGGTGAGGAGAAGCTCAAAATGTGATGACGGTGCCGCCGGTGATGCTCTGTTTTATTTGAAATGAGACAAGTTTTTGAACTGGTTTTTGTCGCTTGCAGTTAGCTCCCTAACACAGTTTTTAGTGAGAGAGTGATTTGGGTTTAAATGTGACACATTTTTTAATTGAAGGGTTGTTTACATATTTTGGCTTTTATTTTTTTTCACTTTTACCCCCTTTAGGGGCTGTTTGGATCTTTCTTGGTAAACCATGTGATAGCTACAGAATACGAAAACTAATGGTCCAGCTAGACCTGCCAGTTATAGTAATTCTACTTGAAAATAAAGCTTTTTGCTGGGAATTAGCTAGAGGCTGCTAACTCAGATTTTTGGCTGCCACATCAGTCCCCTATTTGCCCAAACAAACAAAGTAAAAGCTGTAATACCGTTGAAGCCTGACAACTACAGTAGCTTTCAAGCAAACCACCCCCCAACTTAACAGACCCTTAAAAGAATAATGTCAATTCCTTCAGAGATATTAAAACAATCAAAATGACAGATTTCGGGTTCAATTTGGCTTTAGAATATTTTCAATTTGGTCTCGCATTTATAGTGCTTCAAATTGAATGGACTGAACAGAACCCTCTCAACTCAATTCTCTAAAGCACATTCTTTCAACTCAATTCTCTAAAGCACATTCTTTCTCTTTTCCCTCGATCAATGGATTTTATTCTTTTTTCCCCCTTAATTTTTATTATTTCCATCTATTCACAGCTTGTATTGTTCCCTCGCCAGTATATGCTAAACATCAATATATCAGATCTTAAGCTAATTGATTAGACAAAGTTTTTGGAGAAGATGGATGAAAACCTTTTCTTTCTTTTAAGTTTGGCTAAAATAGCATGTTTTTAGTTGGACTACTCCCCGGCCAAACTGAACAAATCAAACTATATCAAAATCAACCAATCAGATTCGGTTCGGTTCGTTTTGACAAAAAATAGTTAAATGAAGATAAAATAAAATATCCTCACTCTTTTCTCACCGTTATTCTCGCCAACCCTTCACCCTTTTGTCCGTCACCCTTAGTACCAAAAGAATTAAATATAATTAACATTAAGTTGCAGTAATTACTATTTTGTTCTCTCTCGAAGATGTTAATAATCGAGACACAGATGACGTTGGTCAAATGTAGAATGACGTAGTCAGAAGATTAGTAAACAAAAATTCATATCACAGTGTATTAATGAAGCCGACGGCCAAGCTTAAGACCGGTCTAACTCTCAAAACAACAGCCGAAAACAGGGGGCCCACATGTACATTTGACTGGGCTACCGAAATTCACTTTTATCCCACATTAGGGATTACTTTTGTCCCGTTTGGAATTTACAGCACAAGTGCCATTAGCGTGTGCTTGTTATTATTAATTAAATGGGAATTAGACGAAGAGGAAAGAGGAAGCTTGTGGAGTTCGTTAGGGAAATTTGTCTCTTTGTTTAGAGAGAGAGAGAGAGAGAGAGAGGCTTTCCTTACATCTCAAGTTAGTCGTTTTTTGTAGGAGGCTGGCGGCAACCGACCCCCTTAGTTAGCTCTTGCACCAGTTGAGACCTCTAGCAATTTCTCTGTTTAACCTCAATAAGGAAATAACTGATCTATATGAGAAATAGAGTTAACTATCTAGTGGACCATGTCTACTGAACAGATACTGATTTGAGAATAGTAAGACTTTCAAATCGGTGCCGGTTTGAGATAGAGTGCATCGATAAAGTTTTATGATGTTTTGAGAATACATGTTAGCAAAGAAGTCCGATAAGAGCACCTTTGTAATCTCAAAGCAGTGAGAAGCATTCTGAGTTGGGCAGTACAACACATGAACGATACATGGCAGAACGATATAAAAAACCCATAATTAAAGAAACATAATAATTATCCCGTAACTTCTATTTGTATCTTGTGACTTTTATTGGTCCTAGTGAACAGTACGTGACAAAACGATAACAAAAAGATCGTGCTTTAAGATTACTTCTATTGCAATTTCTAACAAAAAAATAGAAAATAGAAGACAACTTAGTGTTCACCGAAACATAACCATGAGATAAATCTAAATCTCCTTTTGATCATTTTAGATTAATAGGAACCAATTTTTAACCGTTTGTGAAAAAAAAAGTTTTATTAAAAATATCTTTTGATTATTTTTTTATCATTGTGTACTGTCGCTCTTTGATCTTCAATAGAGTTGTAATCGGCTTGATTGTAATATTCATATTTAAGCGTAGCGCCTATAGCGACATTTATGGAGAAGTGTCGCGATGTTTCAGAAGAGTCTGCAGCTGGCCTAACAAGAGCCAGAGTCGAGGGTGACGGTGAATTGCATGAGCGCTTTCAGGATGTGCTCTGCTCAATCCACGAATTGGTCCAGTGCCATACAGAATCAATAACGCCTTTTGGTGAATTTGTATGCTTGGTGCTTATTCAATAAACGGGTCATGCTTGATTGCCTCCCATATCTCAAAAATATATTGATATACGCAATTGCTTCCTCCATTTTACTTTAATTTAAAAGGACAGATAATTTAGAAAACTAAAAAGATAAATATTTTGGCAAAGTGGATAAAAAAGCCTTCGAGTGATTTCTTGACGAAAAGTCATGTGATACATAGGTATGTTATCTCACCTGATTTGCATGAGGATGCATTTCAAGTCTTAACATGCATGTATTTAGTGTGAAACAGTCCTCCAAAGTTTCATCTATTAAATAGGCCTGCAAAGTTTTTGGGTAAATTGCACACTAGACCCCATTAATTTTTTTATTTTTCAGAAAATCCCCAATAAATTTCTACATTTTGTCAATAACCCCCATATATTAGAACCAGAAAACAACGTAAAAAACATTTTGAGAGTTAATGGGGGTTTAGTGTAATTTACACTAAAGATATTGGGGATTTTCTACAAAAATTATTGGAGGTTAAGTGCGACTTTAAAAGTTCACCAGGGCCCACTCATAAATGCCCAAAGTTTAGGGGGGTTCATTGTAATTTACCCCTTTTTTTAGTGTTTCTAGTGTCTGGAAACATCTATTGAAATGGAGGAGAGTGACCCACACTTCATTAAGCTTCCTTTTGGCAATCACCTCGAGAGCGTGAGCGCAACGGTGCGCTCATATTGAAAATGTTAAGTAAGCACCCATTAGGACCCACTCGCGTTCTTATCTGCAGGGCCAAATTTTGGGCCGGGCCTTTAAATTATTTCTCGACCCAAACTTGCGTGCCAAAACAATCAGCCCACCAACCTAATTAATAATCAATTCCCACTTGATGATTATTAAGTAACATTAATCTGCACGTGCGCTATATCGGCCCCAGTAAAAAGGGCAGCAACGTCATTTCCTCAACCAAAACTTACCCCCCTGAAATTCCCCCACTAGCCTCAGCGAAAGCACAGAGGAAACACAACGAGGCGAGGAGATCGATCGGGATGGCGGGAACGCAGATGAGCCAATATAACCCCATCACGCGGATCGCTGACGTGGCGTCGTAATTTTGAATCCCGCCCAAAATCGACCCCCAGTCCCTCTGTCCTCCGTAGATTCGCAAAATTGTAAAAAAGAAAGGAGAGAAAATATCTCAGCTCCTCTCTCTTCTTATCTCCACACCCAGCGCTCTCTCACGCCACTCACTACCAACTCTCTCGAAGCCCTAACCCTAACCCTAGGTCAGCCGCCCTCAATTTCTGCGATTTTCGGCCGATTTTGGTGGATTTTTGACCGATCTTGTCGGTTTTTTTGCAGATTCGCGATGAAAGGAGGCAGATCGAAGGCGGACACCTCGAAGAAAGCCGACGCGAAGTGAGTTTGGGATCTGGATCTCGTTTTTTCTTTAGGTTTCTGTATCTAGGGTTTGTTAGGGTTTGGATCTGATTAATTTGGGGTTTTTTTATGAACAAAGGCTTTCGGTGAAGAGAAAAGCAGCTGAAAAGGCGACGAAGAAGCCGGTGAAGAAAGCGAAGGCGGTTAAGGATCCGAACAAGCCGAAGAGGCCTCCGAGTGCCTTTTTCATCTTCATGTGAGCTTCGATTCTTTAAATTTTTTAATTTTTTATTTTATTGGGTTGACTTTTGATGATTTTAATGTATACTGATCTTTTTTTTTTTTTCCGTTTGATTTTGATGTGAAGGGAGGAGTTTAGGAAGCAATTTAAGGAGAAAAACCCTAACAATAAGCAAGTCTCCGTCGTAAGTATTTTTATCTCTTTTAATTTTAGATCTGCTAATTTTTCGTAAAATTTGATTTATTATTTTTTTTCTTTTTTTCTTTTCCGTTGGTTAGGTCGGCAAAGCTGCTGGAGATAAATGGAAATCGTTGTCAGCAGCTGTGAGTAATTCTACCAAAATTAAATTAGATTTTCCCCCCCTAAAAATTCGAACTTTCCATCCAGACAAAATCCGCCTTTTAATTTTCTAAAATTAGAAATTTTCTGTAAATTTCAGGAAAAGGCTCCGTATGAAGCCAAGGCGGCAAAGCGAAAGGCTGATTACAATAAAATCATGGTCGCTTACAATAAGAACTTGGTACCCAAACTTTATTAATCTCTTTGTGCAAATTTTTTTTGTTTATATTTTCTTAACTTACTATTTTTGTTTTTTTAAAGTCTGATGGCGGAGGGAAGAATGCAGTAGAGGAGGAAGAGGAGGAAGAATCTGATAAGTCCAAATCTGAGGTTCACGATGATGAGGATGATGAAGAGAGTGGAGAGGTAAATTTTACCAATAATAAAAATAATAATAACAAAGTGTTAGCAATTATTCAAGTTTGTAATTACAGTGATTTATTTGCATTTAATTGTTAAATTGACAGGAGGAGGATGAAGACGATGATGACGAGTGAAGAGGGAGCCAATGGAAAAAAAATTCTCACCCCCTCTGTTTTTTTGCTTTGATTTTTCTGAAGCCAGGGGGGGAAAAGTAATAGAAACTATGAATAGGGTTGTAATTGTAATATTATCATGATGATAATTCGCCTGTGCGGGCCGAGGGCGGCTTGGATGTGGGCCGTTGATCTACTCTGCCTTTGTATCTAGCTTTTGCGTTTTTGTATCAACTTTGAATTGTTCCTTAGCTAGTGTTTGGCTTGCCACTATCGCTGTCAGCTTTGTGTAATGCCTTTTAAAACAAAGTAAGGGATTTGACAGAAAGAAAAGACTATTCCCTTGCTTAGCTGTGCTGCGCAATTATTGTGCAAGATTCTAGAACTAGGCCCATTCAATTTGGGCTGGGCGAGCCCATTTATCTTTCAGATGTTGCTGGTATTGTTAGCTCATACAGGTTGACTCTTTTGGAATGCAGTGAGGTCAATCTTAATCTAGTTGAATGGTATACTGTTGCATCATTTACATCTCTTGGGCAAACCAAATAATGTTCATAACTCTTTTTTTTTCTTTCCAGATGATGAATTTAACATTTATCAGATATTTCATAGATATAAATATTTTTAGGCTTTATTATAGGAAATTGATAAAACTTGCTAATTGTTATATTATCTTGTTAATTGATATGCAAATTCGCCCTGTAAATAGTAGTAAAAAATTGTAACTGAAGTTTTTATAAATAGTTATATATAAAAATTATATTATCAATTTGACGGTAAATATACCTCGGTAAATAATACATGCAGCAATGCACGAGCTTAATACTAGTAATATGTTGGGTGTGTTTGACAACCTTGTAAAATAAAATTGGGTCAGGACTAAATCTAGCCCATATTTAAGTTTATTTCTTGTTTCGTAAAATCCTAGGCTAGAACTGGCCTAGTTTCTTTAGCTTAAAAATTGGTCAACAAACCAGTTTTTTTTTGGACTAGAGGTCTTAGTCCAAAAGAAAACTGGTTTAGCACAAAATTGAATCAGGACTGGTCCTAACCTAATTTTATACAGTTTGCCAAAAAACACCAAGAACGTAGACTAGGAGAGCTCCTAGATCGGAGGGGGAAAAATAGGAGGGGTTTATGATAGGTGCACTTGCATGAGGGTCTTTCTTTTGGCCTAGTACATCAACAACGTAAGTTGCTACGTGACCACAGTTGCAACAAGTACAATTGCACACAAATTGACACCTGCAACAGACCAGGTGACCTATTAGCTGCATTAGTCCATATTAAACCTAAAAAAGAGGAGTAATCACATGGGGTTCCTAATCCGAATCACTCTTATAGGACTGGTTAATCACAATAAATAGAAAAGTTGTATTTTAGAAGCATAATCCTTACTGGTAGAATCACTTTGAGGTGCACAATAACAATATTTCATTTTAAAAAACAAAAATAAAAATAAGCTTCTAGCTTTCTCGTCCAAAGGAGGTAAAGGCCCTCATCTTTTGTTTGGGCCAAACTAAAGTCTCGGTCCAAATTTAGAATTAGGCCTAATTAGTGTAGCAGGCGGCCCCTGGCCCCGGCATCAGTCAGAGCTGCAACCGGCATGGCTTCTGCTGCTGCTGCTGCTGCTCCGGCCAGCAAATGCTTTCTAGTCACCGGCTCTCCGGTACGCAATATTTTAATATTTTCTTAACATTTTCTCCAAACTAAAAAAAAACTGAAGTAGAAAAAGAAATGATGGGGAAAAAAAAAACTTGGGCAGGGAATTGGGAAGTCGACGCTGGTGATGAGAGTGGTGGAAAAGCTGAAGGCCTCCCACCCTCACCTCAACATGCGAGGCTTCTACACTCGTATGTGCTCAATTCTATTTTCTTTTCGTTTTTCCTTATTTTTTATTTTTATTTTCTTATTTTGGATATTAAATTTCTAATGAATTGATTAATGAACTAATTTACAGGGGAGATCAGGGAGGGCTCGGATCGGGTCGGGTTCGAAGTGGTCACCTTGGACGGCAGGCGCGGCCCTCTTGCCTCCTCTAAGTTCTCCAGGTCGGTTTATTTATTTATTTATTTTAAAGAAAGGGTTCTAGGGTTTGGCATTGCATCAATCTTGATTTTGTTTTTTTTATGTTTTTTAACACGCCAAAGAATTAAGAATGAAGGTTGATACCCCAACAAGTGGCCTAGTGGTTGGGGCTCGGGCCTTGGCCTATACCCAATCTCTGATTATTAGGTATCGCAACACTTGTGCTATTCACCTGATTCCGGACTGCGGAAGGGGGCCCCGACCACGGGGTTTACTTGGCTGGTACTAAAACAAGGTTCCTCGCACCAATTAATAAGAAAAAAAAAGGAAGAAAAAAAGAAAAGAAGTTTGATTGTCTAAACACGTGTTCTTGAAGCCTTTTAGTCCATCCTTGAGTTTATATAGCTAGAAAGACAGGAACATTGCATGTTGGGCTATTACAAACACGGTGATTTTGGAAAGATTGGTATGAGAAAAAAAATTACATTTCTTTAGATTATTGAAAATGAGAATGTCACTGAAATTAAAAAAATGATAGCTAGAGTTTAAATGCATCTGAGGAGGTGTTGTTGGTGGCAGTGGTGCATCATGCAGGATCAAATTGGTGGAGAGTTGCTAAATTTGTGTGATGGATTGTACATTTGAAGATTATTCGAGGAGCCACCGAGAAGCTGATGTTGTGGCCTTCTGAGAGGATGTGTAGGGTTAGTAGAAGGATTATGATTACTCCAAATACATTCATCAAATCTAGCAACAGGTGCAATTAACACGTCTCCGTTACAGTAATCAAACTATGTAAATAAGACTAGTTTTCTAGGTCGTGACGGTGAGAATCTTTCATCTTTCATATGTCTTTGAGATTTTAAAGAAAGAAACATAGCTTTGCTTTAATATTTGAGAGTTCTACTACTTTGTTTTTAAAATATTTGCTATACCTTAAATTATTCGTCAGCAGTACATGTATATTTAGTTGGTTCTGTTGAACCTAAAGGAGAAGATCCAATGTAGTACACACTCACTTCATTGTATAGCGCTCACCTGCTTTTCGTGAAGTTTCCAGCAGAAAAATCTTAGCATCTGATTCAATGTTAGCCGTTTACTTTTACTTCTCTTTGTGTTTCAAGATGTTTGACTTATTCTTAATCTTAAGTTAAGTTTATTTCTGCTGCTGCTGCAGCTCAGAGTCTCTCAGATGGCCTAATGTCGGAAAATACAAAGTAGATGTGGCATCATTTGAATCATTGGCATTGCCAGAGTTGCAGGCAAGATGCTTTCAGAATTTCAACATATCTACGCATTGTACACTTAACATACCTGTGAACTTTTAATTGTCATCAGATCAAAGATGGGGTAGATCTTTACATCATTGACGAAGTGGGCAAAATGGAGTTGTTCAGTTCTTCATTTTTTCCTGCTGTTCTGAGAGTTCTTGAATCCAACATCCCAGTTCTAGGATCTATACCTATACCTAAATATGGTCGTGACATTCCTGGAGGTAATAATGAAGTCTACTTATTATTATTTAAAACATTATGATGGATTTGTACCTTACCTTTGCCACTAACTATCCATTAGATTAGATGACATTTTATTGATTCTTATAAGATTTGAGTTATAAAATCTTGGTTAGTTTTAAGTTCTCAGCTCATTTTTACCTGTAATGTCTCCTCTTATTTTTTATTCGTGCATTTTATCTCTGGTTGACTCGGAGGTAAAAAATGTTTGAATGTGTTTTTATACAATAAAAAAGGGTCAATTGCAGATGATCCCTTTCATCTGTATCTTCAATAGCGCTTATCACCCTTCAACTCATTTACTAAAACTTGTCACTCCTATGTTTGGCATTTTGAGATGGATAAATTGCAATAAACCCCCTCACTTCCCCCACAAAGTGAGTGGTGATAAGTGAAAGTAAATGAGTTGAGGGGTGATGCATACTACTGTAAGTGCAGAAGAGGGGAATTATTTGCAAATTACCAGAAAAAAAAAAAATTAACCTGCCACTGTTTGCCAGAGGTTTAAAGGCTACATTTGGAAATGGTCTACTGTGATATAAGCCTGCAGAGATTTTTTACAATTTTGCTTCTGTTTCGCCTTTTGGTGCACAACTAATAAGAACTTATGATATTACAGTTGCAAGGTTAAGGAATCATCCTGGAGCAGTTGTGTTCACTCTGAACAGAGAAAATAGAGATGCTATCAAGGATCATATTTATTCTCAGCTGGTCAACTTGTTACCCAGATGCTAAATTATTAAAATTTTCTCTGTCCAGATTTCATGTTTGTTAATTTGAATTAGTTAAATGTGCAAGATTTTAATTGCCAGTATTTTTCTGAAACTTTTGAAATACCTCGACTTCGCATGTTGCTTATACGTAATAGAAATGTCATCTAAATGAGAATGTGTAAGCTTGATATCTCTATTATGAGCGTCTAAGAAAGGAAATTAGCTTCGTGCTTTAATATGCTGAAAGCGAGTTGCTCCTTTTCTCTCTTTTTTTTTTCCCCTTGATAATCTTGAAACGAATCGATTGGTGTGAAATACATATATAATTGCTCATTTCAGTTATAGTTCCTTGCATTATTGGGCATCTTTGAGATTAAGGATACTATTGGAATGAGAGTGAGAGTAGAGGGATACTCTCAGTAATTTACCTTTAAGGTTAATTTTAAGGGTAAATTACACTAAACCCCCAAGAACTTTCTCTGTTTTGCAGTAAACCCTCAAAAACTTTCAAAATTGCAACAAGCATCTATGACTTTTGGAATTGGAGAAAACTCTCAGTAAGTTTTTGCATTTTTGCAGATAAGCCCCATAAATTCGAACTGAACAACAACATAAAAAGGCATTATGAAAGTTATGGGGATTTAGTGTAAATTTATCCAAAAAATATTGGGGGTTTTTCGCAAAACCTTTGGGGCAATTTTGAAAGTTAGTGGGGGTTTACTACAAAACGATAAAAGTTTGGGGATTTATTGTAACTTACCCTAGCTTTAAAGATATAATCAGTGTTCAAACCAGCAACTTGTGATCAATAACTCTTAAAGTAGTCGCACATCTAATTTTCTTCGAGTTTGAGCTATATTACTCTTAATAATATCCAAGATGTGTATACTATTTGATCCAAATTTAATATTTTTACTCTTAGATGTGCTGTGCTGTATGTCGTCAAAATTAACGTTTTAGAATTTTCAAAATGCTTATTTTTCGTCGCATGTTACATGATTAAAAACATGTCAAATCATTAGAATTCTTACTCCTAAATACTTCTTGTGTATTACGCCATATCCAAGGCCTGTATTTCAAATTTTCCAAATAAAAGTTCTAGATTTGGATTGATAGTAATCACATCTTGGATACCATAGTAGGAGTCTAGGTCAGCTCATTTTCTTGACTCAAAATGTGAAGGAAAAGGAGATGCCACATCTTAAAGAGAATATTCATTACAACTACACTGAAGATTACAGCAACATTAAAGCTTTAATCCCAAAAGATTGCATCTATAAACAGCCTTCAAATCAATCCGACTGTAGTCAACATCTGTACATAAATTTTACAAAAATGAAATGTACACAAAAGATTACAACAACCAGGAAAACTCAACCCCTATAAAATCAGGGTCATATTAATATGAAACCAAAATTAAAAGGAGTCAAAAAAGAAAAAAAAAAAAAGATCACATATAACTCATATCATAACTGTAATGTAGAGGTCAGGCCTCTTAGTGATGCTTTACATAGAGTTTTCTATGAGCTCTTTTTATCTTTTTGTGTAGTTCTTAGGAGTTCCTTAGCCAACGATGAGAATGATTGAGCAGTATCCTTCATCTCTGATGTCTTGTCGTTAATACCCTGCCGAAAAAAGTAATTAAAGCATCAAAATGTTTGCGTTCATAAAGGAGAAATACAAAATGAACTAGGCAAGCAAATCAAAAAGCAGCTAAGAGCTGCTCTTAATTTTTTTAAACTGTTATAAATAATTGTTCTCATCTAGCTTCATTGTTGATCTCATTAAAGACAGTTTTCGAAAACTCTCTTGACAGAGAAATCTACCACAACATAAAACTTCAATCTGAATCTTTTTATTACAGGATAATGCAGGGAGTAATCAACAAAAACCTAGATGTCATTATGGCAGTGAATTTAAGTAGCTAACTTGAGCATATTGCAAAATTTAAATCAGGTCCCAAAAAATGTTGACCAAAGAGCTAAAATGTTCGAAAGAAGAAGCACATTCTCCAATGAAATTTACTTTTATTAAAAACCACTTCATTCTAAAATTGGGGTAGTCAATTTACCTGCAACTTTCTGACATTGTCACTCAGCTTGCTCTCTGCAGCTTTTGCTGCACTAAATTCCTGATTTAAGGAAAAAAAAAGAGTAATTACATATGTATAATATACAAGTTACAATAGAACAGGTAGAAAAAAGGCTGGTTAATCATTCAGATGCCTGGAGCAGGTAAGCAGCAAAAGAGATACAAATCACAAAAATAAAAATTTATGTGCAAGGTAGTAGATCAAATGTAGGTCGGCATATAGGATTTACAGCAGGGGAAGGATTGCTTTATTTGCCGATGATAATACTTGTTAAGATACTAAATTACAACCCTCAACTTTAACAATAACTTCAGAGTATAAAGAATACTACCAAAATTCAAATCCCACCAACAGTACATTTAAAAGCGGATTTAAAGAATATTATCGAGTAAAAATCCACGTTTCAGCCCATAAAACAAAGTGCTCGACATAAAAAGGTATTAGAATAACAGTTTAACCTTATCAACTATCACCTAACTTTGGGATTTTGGTGCACTGACAGGGATTTTAGGTATGTAAACTTGTTTAACACAGAGAAAGAGCCCATCAACCTTATCTAAATTTGGAACTTTTGTGTGGAAGAAGAGTCTTTAAGCTAATTCTCGTAGCAAGGAAGAAAACACTCACATAATATGCAACACTAATTGATTTGGAAGGAAAATAATAATAATAAGCAAGGCTTGGAAGGATGAAACATGCACAGGACATGATACCTAGATATTAAAGGGAAAGTTTAAACACATTGAACATAGTAGCTGTCAAAAAGAGACACAAGGACCTGTAAAGTCAAACCAAAATTGATGGAAGCGACTTTTTTGCTTATGACCATGTTCTAACAATATAAAAATTAATTCAATAAATTTTAAGCGAAAAAATTTCGCTAGATATTAGCACATGAAGAGTTGAATATATTGATAAAATTTTACATACGCAACTCCTTCATTATCAAATTTAGCTGTATAAAGATGCTTCTTACGTTGTTCATTCCATATCCATACTTCTTTTTGATCTGATCAATCCCACCAACAGCCTTATCATCTTCATTCCCATTGTTTGATGAATTTAATTTTTCATCCGTTTTGGTCTTTAATTTTCCTGCAAATTACAGAACAAAGACCAAAAGTATGTTGATATCCTCTAAAGCTTCAAGAAGATTAGACAAAATCTGAAGTTCTAATGGAACATGATCCAAGCAGTTTCATAAATGGTTGATGTAGAGAAAAAAAGAACTTAGAGGAGGTAATAGCACCATCATAATCTAAACCTTTTCTCATCAAAATGGGGTAGGCTATGGTGCAAGGCTCCATGAAGGATATGATAAATTTTTATTGCGGTTGTTATGAAGATGATTGAAAGTGAAAAAATAATGTAATTATTAAATATAAAATACCAACCTTTGATTGCTTGAAATTTCTTGCTTAATTTCTGCTTATTCAGGACAGAGAAGTTCCATTCTTTGGGTTTCTCCTTTGTATCCTCAACATCAATATCATCTTTTTAAACATAAAAACAACGTCAATTTTAAACATAGAAACCGCATAATACAAAAATGGTAACACTTCAAATAATCCACATGGGTGGAGAAAGAGAGTAGAATTTACCTATATCCAATTCCTTATCTTCTTCATTTTCAACTGGATGCTTGTTCACATAATCTAGTGAGAAATTAGCCGTTGAAAACAAAGCAGAGAGTTCCTCCACCGTACTTGCTCTAGACTCTTCAGTGTCAGTATCTTGGCCATGTTTTGACTTACTTCCAGTTAAATCTTTGACCATGCTAAATATACCCTATAATACCAATTTGCTTATTATGTGCTCTACAAGTTTAATAACACAGTCTGAAAAGTCTCATGCATTACCTTCTTCTTTTCTTTATGAGCATTTATCGCAGTTGGGCTCCCTCCTTCCACATAAGCATTGTTACATTTATATACCTGGTTAATACCCTTCAGGTTCCTGAGGAATAGCTAGTTTTCAGGTTGCCAACAAAACAGTTCTTAAAGCAGTTCCCCAAAAAGGCAATTTATTTATTTATTTATTCGTCAGTTGGAGTTGAATAAGAACACAGTTATTTAAGAGATTCCAACACAGGTCTAAATTCAAAATATAAATAAAAGAGACTTCAGATTTGAGATTAAATAAAGGTAAAGAAAAGTGCAGGCTAAAAAACGTAAACCTCCACAAGGAATAACGAAAATTTTTCAGCCAACTATGGATCTATTGAAAGAGGCAACTAAGAGTAGTGGAGAGCATTCATAAGGTGTTCAAGTGTACCTGTATGTTCCCTGTTGAATTAAAACCGAGAAAAAGAGAATCTCTTGATCTCCATTAACCTACATCCAAGGGAGTAATTAGTAATGTCAAAAACAGCCAAATCTTGTGCACAATAAAGTTTCAACAAAAGAAATTGATCATCCAGTCTTACTATGACAAGTTCTCCTTCAGGTGAAGCACATATTGCACTACTAGAATGTGCACTTGATTTCAAAGTCGAATATGGGAAACCTCTAATTGATACCTCCTTTAGAAGACTTAGATCTGGGAGGGATCTGAAATATCACAATGAGAATATTCAGATAACTGTATAAGCTGAACTATTAAAACAATTTTCTTATCATAAATAAGAAGAGAAAAAATGGACAATTGCTAGCAGCATCACGAGTACGTTTGCCAAGTACATTAAAGTAAAAAAGTGACCCATACGAATGGTAAGTAAGAGCACCAGGAGAAAACTTCAACATAACTTGTGTTCTGCTATAATAGTTGATTTAATCCTACAACAATGAAACAGTGGATATTAAGTTGGCAATAGAGGTTACAATATAATTGTGTGATATTATTTGTAAGTAACAACTACGAAATTGAGTCCTAAACTACACTCACCAAAAGAACTTTATCAACTTGCAAACATGCACATTCTCAACCTAGACTCTAGTATTTATCATATCTAAGTCAGAATATTAGACAGAAATCCCAAATTATAGAAATGAAACATCGATTATAGTAGTCAGGTTTACGTAGGCCTACTGACTTTGTTTCCATTACTAAGATATACGGCTTGAAGTAAAGTCACCCTAACAAAAGATGTGATAACCATACTTTTCTTTACTCTTTGGTCCTTCCCTCTCTTACGAAATAATTCTAAATATGCATCAGAAACCAATGAACATAATAATGAGGAAATCACTTTTTTCACCTTATCTCCACTTTGCCACTTTCAAAGACTAGTATGAGTCCAACGTCAGATGATGGGCCACAGACAATTGACGCATAGCAACAATTGCCACTTAACTTTTTCTTAGTATTCACTTTCTTGATGCCCTGAGAGCAGACAGTTTCAGGATAAACTTTAGAAGAACTGTATTATATTCAGCAACTATTGCTAATAGTATTGGAAAAGTTATCTAGAAGTGATTTACCTGCATTGCATGGCTTAACGAATAAAAGCGCACAGCATTTTCAGAGCAAAACAGTAACTGTGACCCTGAAGTGCATACTCCATCAGATGATGCACCTGGTCCATTTACAGTCATTTTAAATCAGGTCATCCTCTCATTTATAACATCTATATTTAGTTATTTAGTAAAAGTACATGGATATAAAAAATTTGTTTCTACCTACTATCTGCATCAATAAAGCTCTAGATGGTTTCTTAGTATGAACTGCACTAGCATTCAGTTGAGTTCCATTGTCTTCTTCAATAGCCAAAAAGGACGAATCTTGCATGCCTATCAACAAAACATTCTTTGCATAGCCGTTATGGCTACAGTTCTCAAACCGCAAAGAGTTGATGCCAGAATAAACTTGACTAGGAAACTGCTTTTGGTACAAAATATTGGTCCCTTCCATTTCAAACACAAATACCTGAAACATGCGGTAGTATTGAAACTATAAACTATAATAAAAACTAACACATCCAGCATTATAAAATTCACAAGAATATAGGGCATCGTAATATAATTAATTCAAGTTTAAATCAAATTCTTTCTGAAAAGATATACCCGGATTCAAGTTTAAACCATTAACATTAAATCAGCAATAATTGATTGAATGCAACGAGCTTTAGCATATAGACTCTTATGCTTTCCAGGAATAACAAATATCACATTTGGTTATTGATATTTTTTTCAAGATTGCCTTGTGTTTTTAAGTTATTTTCTGAACATGCCAAACCCTTCACCTAATAATGCTCTTCCACGCCACAAAAAAGAAACAAAATAAATAAATTAATAAATTAAAAAAATTCAGCGATGCACTTGAAGGAATTAGAGTGTTCTTCACCAAGTATCGTTGCATACATGATAAAGCCTCCTCAAGTTATCCATCCTAGCACCATTTCAGCGAAATAGTCACATTGTTGATTACAGCCTAGTATTGAATTGGGTACATAAAAAGGATATGTTGGCAAAAATAATTAAATTTACAGTTTAAGATAGTTTTACTCAAACTACAAAAAAAAAACTGAAACTAATGCATTAATTTTTAAATTTAGTGCAATTTTCGTAAACTGTCACAACTAGCAAGGGCATATATACATAGCATATCTCAAAATACAAAGTTGCAGATAGAAATATGCAAACTACAAGAGTAAATATGTTATTCTCTAAAAAAGTTATGGGTACATATTATAGAATACGTATTTACTATAAACCACCATTTCCAAACAATATTTTTGCATTCATGGAACAATGCATGACAGACACCTTTTTTATTATACACAGTGATACCTTCATTAAATGCTTACTTCTGAAGAGTCAAACAAGAAAATGATTTTAACAATCAAGCAAGTTACAGAGATTTCTCTCCGTTAGTAGGATTTCCCAAGCTAACTGTCTTCACCATACTCTTAAGATCTTTCCAAAATCCAGATTGATCATAAAACATAAACAAGGCCGAAAATGCTCACATTATTAATCATAAAACATAAACATTAAAGTCCATGTTAATAGATGGAGGGGGGGGGGGGGGGGGGGGGGGGGGGGGGGGGGGGGGGGGGGGGGGGGGGGGGGGGGGGGGGGGGGGGGGGG
>JBAKGM010000002.1:2484556-2504496 GCA_037177215.1 Asparagus racemosus
CATTGGAAAAAAAAAACCCCCCCCCCCCCCCCCCCACCCCCCAAAAAAAAAAAAAACCACACAAAACCCCCAGGAAAAAAAAGAAAAAAGAAAAAAAAAATCCCCACTTAGCTGGTCAGGTTACTTAGAAATTCTGGCCCACAATGTGATGAATACAACAGAGTGAACACGAGATCTGGAACGAAAAGCTAATAGTGGAAATCTAAAAATCAACCAACTTCAAGTAAAAACAGAATTTTAGGCTAATAAAGAATTTAAAAAATTAAAAAAAATAAAACAATCAACAAAAATGATAAACGCTCAGGCTTACAAATCCTTTATCCGTTCCGATGGCGAGATGGTTAGATTCAGGATTCACACTGATACATTGGATAACTCCTTTGACTTTAACACTACGAGTGGTGTAGTTGCCACCGGGCTTTGCTGTTACAGCACAAAGCAACACGTAGTAAGTTGGAATATATTCGGATTAAAGCACTCCTTAGAAGGAGGCCGTTAATTAGAAAAATGCATGCACATTGTCACATGAATTATCAAAATTAAGATCATACATCAGTGGCCAAATGAAAAAGAAATGGTTTCACAGTATGATTTGCATAATTCAAAAAAGCACATCAAGTGCTGAAATAAGGCTACTTTCCTTTCTTTTCCTTTTTGTTTTCTTTAAGGCATACTATAGGTCATGATCGACTGGCCAACGACTGATCACGGCTGAAGATGCCATTAAACATTAATGACTGCACTGATACACATGGCAGGTGATATTTAGGGTTTATAAGTAGTAGTGAAACTGGGATAGAATCGTTACTCATGCAGGTGTTCATATTACTAATTAGATGCTGTAATTACTTTGGCACCAAACAAGTTTGAAACTAAAAAATTACTAATTTTGAATTCATGGTTTAGTGTGAACTAGTTGATTTGGCAATCACAAAATGTCAAAATATGCCCATTTAATCCTGTGCATGCTTAATACCTTGTAGAAAGGAGAACATGTTATCCGAGGCATGTTGATCCTTTTTGAACTTGAAGATCCGAGCCTACAATTAATTAAAAAAAATATTTTAACCATGAAATTCTACCACACACATGATGTCATATTTCTTCATAATGAACAAGAAGCTCACCAGGCCATTTTGATCTCCAGTAACCAGTGTTTGGGAAGAGATATCAAAATGCAGTGCCGTCACTGGAGTGCTGACGGGAGCATTGCTGTCTTCAGTCTGCTTAATTTTTTTTTGGAGAGTTCATAAAATTTTATAAGTATTCATTAGAGATAGTGGGTTATAGTTAGTACAGTTGAATTAGACTAATTAGTAATGAAAAAACTTGAATATTTTCACTGGTAAAGATTACCTGTTGTTTTATTGATAGAATTGGGAACAGAAGGGGACATGAGGCATCCCAAAAATTTATTCCTCCATCCTGGTGTCCAGTTATACACAAGCACCTATTTGTCTTTGTAAATCCGCTAAAGTTAGAGCTCGAATGATTTGTCTCCCTCTTATCAACCAAGAAGAGGTTAGAGTACTTCTTGAGTAACATCAATTGTTCCTAAAATAACAGAAAGATGGTAATATGACTCCATCAGCAAGGAGTACACTTGTACACTTTTGCATTCAAACAAAAAAGTCCATGGTAATGCTCATAGTATAGTTACCTCATTCATAATATTGGACTCAACAGAGTAGCTTGTATAAAGTTTTGCAATGGTGATGCCTGAATCATTGAATGGTGGCTTCAACACGAAATGGTTCGGAAGTGATGGAGTAGATTTAGATTGACATTGTGACAGATAATGTTCAATCTGTGAATCATTATAGATATGTAACTGATTTGATTTTGACAAGAGAAGAAGAGAAGTTTGCTTATGCTTGGCCCGGTCACTAAAACATGAAACAATTTCCATTGCCAGACAGGTTTCAGTCAAAGGAAGAACCAATTTGATTGTTCGAGATTCAGAAGCTTCATTCAGAACTACAACCTGTCACAGGACAAACAAAAACATTAAAATGTGTGTATACACATACACAACCAAAACATATGTATACACAAAAATATAATGTAACATACATAACTTCACAGGCTAAGACGAGGTAATAAAAATGTTTAGATACCGAAACTGCTACAATCCCGACAAGAAAGCTTCAAATTTCTTTCTACCATAATGTTTGAACCTGTGAGTTTCTATCTACTGCAAAAAACAAAAAAAAAAGCATAAACTTGGGACAACACAATGCTCGAAGAATCATCCCGCGGTTAGCTTTCTCATGTCTATCCATAATTATCTATTTTGATTTGCATTATATCTCCCCATTATTCTTTTAGTGGTACTATTGATACACCATTAGTATAAATGCGTACAAATTTCTCACAGTGCATGGCAAGTCCGCAACTGATCGAAGACACCTCACAAGATAAAGACAAGTGTATATTAGATTGATACTAGAAGCTTGTACCTGAAATGAATGAGATCCATTGTCAGAATAGCCATTGACGTATAAACGACTTGCTCGTCCATCACCAGAAACCCACCGTAAAGAAATGATAGGAATTTTGTCTGTTTTGTACCCAAGATTGAGCTTGGCAAGAGGAATATTCAGAGCAGAGTGCGAGTCCTTTTTGTTTATTTCTGAGAACAGAGTTGGTATGGCCCAAACAAAAATTTCTCCATTGCTGTATCCAACAACCAGTTTACTTCCATGTGGGCATGCCCAGCATGCTGCTACTGCCTTCTTTGGTTCCTGATGTGATGAAATCTGTGTAATTCCACCAGTAACTGATACTACCTTACTTTCTTGAAGTCCCCATAAACTTATTACTCCATTTTTAAACAGAATAAGAACCCTGCGTTGCAAGATATATGGTGGAAAGTTAAGGTATATAAGGTAAAGGACTAGTTTTACAGCACTGCTGATGCATCATGTGACTTAGCAAGTTCATAAAAAAAGAATAAGAAAGAGAATCCCATTTCTCTTATTGGTGTATAACAAAAGAATAAGAAAGAGAATCCCATTTCTCTTATAGTTGTAATACCATGCATGAATTAAGATTTAAGAGTCTACTTATATCATTGATCACAAGTTTTGTAGGGAGCAGGTTTGGAAATAACAAATGAAGTACTGAAAAATAAGTGTAAACATTAAAAACAAATGACTTTATAACGGCAGCATTTTTCCTCAGATACTGGAAAGATGCTACCAGTCTCTTTAAAACTGACCAACAACCTTGTCTAGAAAATATATAGAAAACGAAGAGTGCAAATGACGCTGAGCCTATCCATGAAGTTAATCCCGTGGCATTCTAATGTACATTTGCAAGAAGTCACGAAACATGCAGACCTGAACTAACCATGTCTGGATTTCAATGTGGCTGGTAAAATGAACTACATTGCATTCAGCAGCTGACCAAGTTTTCACTGACAATACAGAGATGTTTTTGAAATCCATATGAGATGGTATCAACGTTTTATTCCTTGCTCATAAATGGAAAGGGGAGGTGATTTCCACAGAGGAGGTGGTTGTGTCTGCGGTGGTGAGAAGTTATCAAATTATAAAAGGATCACGAGAAAACTAAAATTACCTCTTGGATTCAGCCATAGGCTGTGGCAAAATACCTATGACTGCATTGTCATCACATACTTCATTCATTTTACCTGAAAAATGATAGCTTCCAAGTAAAATAAAATGACAGGGAGAGCTAGGACAAGAAGGATAAAATATAGAGCGCAGTTCAAGGAATATAAAAATTTACACTCATGTATCATCATCTATACAAATAACAAAAAGTGCTAACCAAATTTAACTATGAAAATAATAAGTAAATTATTACTATGAGGATGGTTATGTTCAAATTTTAGGAAAATGAAGTAGCAACGGTCAAGTGACACCGCAACGCAGATGCAATCATAAGTTAATATCACAGTGCTTTAGAGCAATATCTAACTGTCCAACCTATTTATCTACTGTATTAATTGATCAAGAATATTCATATTTTAAATCAAATAATAACAATAATTCAATCTGACAATCATCTTCAGATCAAGCTAGTCGCTTGTTGGAGAATAATAATCTTTGTGTGCTAACTTTTACTCGCTGGACAATATACTTAAACAGGAAATATAACACAAAGATCCTCAAGGCATATAATGCAGGACATATGAGCATATACCTCAGTTCCCCATTCATTAACAACGAAAGGACTAAGAGAATTTGGTTAGAAACTATGAGGTTATGATAATGCTTAACTTAGTGGAGGAGATAGCTCTCAACATAACTGAATGGAATGGTAGGATTCATGTATCTAACCCCAAAATTTGGAATAAAGGCTTTGTTGTTGTTGTGTTGTTGTTGGATTCAGATATTGTTTCTGTTAGGATTGTACCCCTGAGATTTGGATATACATTAGTTTTATAGATTCATCGGATATTAGAGAAATTTAGGACATCAGGTAATTTTTGGGTTAGAATATCAAGATATCTGCTCCATTTAACCACTACCTGTAATACACGCAACAGGAGAAAACCAGACATATGTGATGAATGTAACAGTACATGTCAGAAATAGACGAAATAGTCAGCAGGATGTCATAAGGGAAATCTCACCATATGATTCTCTGAAAGGAATTATATATTGCACACTAACTAGCTTCTTTTCTTCGGGTACGAGCTTCAACAAAAAGATATCTCCATGGCAATTACCAACATACCTATTGCAAGTCAGATAAAATTTAGAGCGTAATGAGTATAGAATTTGTACTTAATTTAAATAGCTGGTGAAGTGGGTAGAGAGAGAGAAATATTACATACATGTATAAACTTTGTTGCATTACAGCATATGCGGTAATTTCTTCACTCGAAATGTGCACATAACATAGCTCCTTCGTATCGATGTCCCAGACCTGAAATATGATGTTTGTAAATACAACAACTTCATGAAAAAAAAAACTTCAGTCCTAAACCCATTGCCCTTCTCCACTGACTCACAATATCACAGTAAATACAGCAACTTCCTGAGAAAAATATTGCAATGCTGAAGTATCCAGTCAAGCTAAACAACTAAAGAAACTTGCCTCAATGTGGTTCTGAACATTTATGTTCAAGAGGATACCATGGTTTTCAATGAACTGCAAGAAAACAATTAAAATCAAGGTAAGCCATCTGTACAACCATCAAAAAGACGACAAAACAACAATAATTCTTTAGTATTATGAAATTAGCTGCTCAATACATTGAATGTTTTAATATATTTGTATTAACACTCTTGATTGGAGGGATTACGGACTAAATTCAAAACGTTAAAGATTAAGCGATTGTCCGAGAACAAAAAAGAACCTTAAACATTTGCATTATTCTCTGATTTTTGTTTATAGGGTTTGTTTGTTGTGATCTATTTGCTGCAAACCTGCAAGAATTTGCTCGGAATGGGCGCTTCCGACTGCAGCAGAGCTTGGGTGTTGTCCATCCCAAACAACTTGATGCGGCCATCACTGCCAACATGAACAGAAACAGATATTAATCCAAAAACACAAATTTATGAAACATATAAATAGAGAAAGAGGGAGTTTGTAAGTTAGTACTTGGTAGCGACAGCGAGGATGTTTTGGATGGGATCATAAGCCATGAGAGAGGCTCCGGAAGGGATTCCATAGTGGAACGCGAGGTGCAGGTTCACGTCTTCTACTTTCAGGCCATGAATGCTGCTTTCTCCGGCCTGCTGTTGCCAAACAGAGGAATTGAAAAGATCGTCAACAGCCAATGATGCAATATGCTAGGCTTTTGTAATATTTGCCTCTAATCACATTGAAAAGGATTTACTTTTTGGTGATAAATGGAAAAAAATAACTATTGTCCAGTAGGTGAAAAAGCAAAAAGAAAAAAAAATATGTACTTTTTATTAATTGGAAAAATTAAACTTAAATATTGTAATACTAATTGATCTTCGTATACATATTACTGATTATCATAGTAATTTTATAACGAGTATATCATTTATTTGAATAATCAACAAAGAACGAAAAGCTTACGAAAAGGGAAAGCATTTTCCCCTTATTATGACTAAATATATAATTTATAACCTATATGAATAATCAACTAAGAAGGAAAAGCGTCGCAGAGGGAAAGCATTTTGTTCCCAAAAGAAAAAAAAAATTCAAATCAATTACCTTTTGGATTCAGTTCCTCTCCAATTAGATAGAAACCGGAGAGTGTCCACTTACTTTTATAGATCAAGATCATGTGAGATATGGAGAATAAATTATCTATTTACTATTCTTAAAACCATCATCAATCCATTCAGAAAATTCAAGACGTTTTGCTCCCTCCAAACCAATCAAAACTCGACTTAGAACTTCTCTTATCAAAAGGAGTCAGTACCTATAATTCATCACTAAATTAGATCCAATGGCACAAAATATAATTACTTCAATTATTCACGGAAGCCACCTTAACTGCACTAAAAAAAACTCATTAATCGATCATACAATCAACAGGGGGAGCATGTGACCACCTGACCACATTAAATCCTGCCCATCACCTACCCATATCCGTAGGACATCTAACACCGACCAACTACAATAACTAATTAAATTTTTAACTAACTTCTACTAGTTCCAGATATTCTATAGAAAATTATTTACTTAACAATAATGATTGTTTCAATTTAAAGTTTGAAAACTTAATTTACTGAATAATTACATGTTATCAACGGCATAATGATGCATTTCTCTATATTAGTGTATTGTATTCAATTTGCTCCGGTTGAGAGCTTGAAATAAATCTCATTTACCGGTAAAAGAATTTTTTTTTAAAATGGAAGGTCATTTTCAAATCCAAATTACTAAGTAGTAACTATCACTGACCAAATCCACTAAAAAAAACTAAACTCTTTCCAATCCTGTAATCGAGCCAATTAAGATTAGATCAGCTCTGAAACTTCAACTCCTAAAAAAAATTTATTCTCGTAAATCTCGAGGACCGCCCGCAGACTCCGAGATAATCAAATCCAAAAACTCACAGTCGACAAAATCTCGACCTCGCTTTAACCGGCTATAACCGGTCACCAATCACTGCCACTGCAAAATCTCCATCATTAATCCCCCCAAAAACATCAACATAATTAACATTAATACAGTTAAACAAAGCAGCGCATTAAATAAAAAACATCATCGCCAAATTAACTCCCCTTAATCTTTTAAAAAAAAACGAGAAAAATAAATTGAAGAAGAGAACGAAGTACCTTTTTGGTGGCCTTATCGACGAGCTTCTTCACAAACATGATCGATCTCTTAAATTCTCTTTAAATAGAAATTTCTTTTTTTTTTTTTTAACGCAGTGAGAGAGAAAAGGGGGAACAAGAGGAAGAGGGAGGAGAGGGGAGGAGATCACAAAGTTTTTGGAGCAGTTTTGAATTCTGTTCAGTTTTTGGTTGTTTTATAAAGGGTTAATTTCATGCAGCCCCCTCAACTTCGTGGGGTTTACATATTACACTATGAAGTTTCTCGTCTGACATCCTGTAAGTAAATCGTAAATAACTAAAATTTTCTTGAGAGTGAAAACTCACAATTAAGTAAAGGGTATATTTTAAATATTTGTAAATTGTATGTATTGGAGTCCGATAGGAAAAGGCGGAAATTTTATGGTTGATTTGTGAGAGACGTCAAAGTTTTGGGGGTAAAATGAAATGAACACTTTTGTTGGTCCCAAAGGGAGAAGGACACTTGGAGGTTTCTGATTGGGGGAGTTGGAGTAAAGGGCCAGGGGTCTCCGATGGTCCGGCCCCACGAAACAGACGAGACGCAAAGCGCCACGTTGTCCCGGACACCTGCCCGCTGTAATCGGATATGTGTGGGCCCGCCCAAATAATATCTAGTTATTATATGTGACACGTTGCTTAATTAATTTACCTAACCATGATGGTCGTCGATGGATTTGATTCTTGTGCGGGGCTGCATCCAGCGAGGAGAGACTTTAATAAAGCTTAAAGCATTCGATATTTGGTGTTTCTTTGCTAGTTTGGAGTTATTTTGGCTTCTTAATCTAGCTCCGGATTCATTAGTGGACTTAATTAGTGCACGAGGAAGTATCAAATGATTCTGGGTGTACGAAATTAAATGTGCACTAAATAGATGTTAACCGTTAGATAACTGGACATCGGGATTCGTGTTCGGATTCAATGACTGATGTTCATTTGGTGCACATTAAATGTCATGGACCGTCCCTGCTGGATACATACTTGCTAGGTTTAGACTTTCTGCTAAGTTTTACTTTGATTCCCAACAAGGGTTAATAAATACAAGTAATGATTAATAGATGGCAAATTTATTAGATTAGATATATCGTCCAAATAATTAATAGGATCAGTATACTAATTGAAAGATTATTATTCTTTAACGTCTCAGTTATTATCCAGCTTTCATTCAAAACCCTATCTGAATAACTTAGGACTATATGTCTAAAATGTTTTGTTTATTTTATTCTGTCAGTTGGTTTCAATTTACTAACTTGATAGAAGATAATTGTCTTTAAAGATCTGAAGAGAGAGAAAGATTTCATGTAGATCTAGAAAATTTTGTGACAAAAGCTTTATTGTTTTGATAATTTTTTCCTTCTAAAAGGAGGTTTAGACCTATTGCCCTATTGTTAGCGCAGAGATTTACCGTATGTAATTTGAAAATAGAACATGTATGATTTATTGGATACTAATGGATAAAGGGACGCTCCGTTGATGTCTTTTGAATTTATTTACTGACTTAATTCCTAAGACAAATTATATTTTAGCTCAAATTATTATATTTAATTTCTTTTTAAGCATTTTTATTTCACGAGATAGAATGTTAGTCTCCAGGCCCGAAGCAGTTCCAACAAATCCACCACTTCAGGTAATAACGAAAAGCCCAAAGCGATCCAGCCCAATGTCTCCTAACGAATGGGCCATGAAGCCCAAAAGTTTGAGTCAAAGGTGGAGTTGATCTGTATTCTCTATTTCAGCTCATAAGCGGTTAGAGGGACACGTGCGTGAAAGTATGCACACCTGCCAGGACACATGGCAGTCTGTTGTTCCGCCGGACCACTTTAAAAAGGGTCGCGACCCCACGTTCTCAAGCGAAAGGTGTCAAACGATGACGGACGTGAAAATTTGCGACGACAAGTGCGGGTGTGTCGTACCGTGCCCCGGCGGTATAGAATGCCGGTAATAGTGATCTCTGACAACCCGAGTGGCTCAAGCTTTTTATTTTTCATATTTTTCCTTTTATTTCAATTTTAACTTTTGTCATTTTCATTCTTCTTGATTTATGTAATTGAATCTCTTTGTCAGGGTGGAGTTCATCATTTAATTAGTTTAGAGTTGAGCAGTTAATGAGTAGATTGCTTACTATATTTTTATTTCATATATATTAGTGGTATGTACTTTAAATTTTTTCCCCCATCTAGTAGAAGAAACTAAAAATATCTACAGGGAAATTCTTAACTCTATAGGTCTGATCAAATTTTCATATATTTTATATCCTATTTTTTTTTATAAGGCTAGATATCATAAACCCCTTAACTTCTTATGATTATCATACAACCTCCATAACTTTCAAAATATAATAAGACCCCTTTTAAGGTTAGAAAGTATCAGAGACCGCCTCTCACGAATACAGTTTCGCAATTTTCATATGAATGGATGAAATTATGCAGGGACATATTATCAATTATCAATACATATTGTGGGTCAAGCTTTCATGTGGTTTTTTTTTATTTAATCTGATAGGTCTTAAACTTAAGGAATCTTATGATATTTTGCCTTTTTATAAATTAATAAGGAGGATGCAACTTTTTTTTTTTTAATAAAAAGGAGGATATAACTCGTTATCCTTTGAAAGGAAAATTTTTTTTCCCCTTCTTAAAATCTTACTTTTCCTATGTTTTTCTGAATTGATATAGGTGCACTACGACCACGGGTATTACTGTGAGGCACAACCTATGCTCATGCGGGGAGCACTGCACCTGCAATCCTTGCACGTGCGGGAGGACAACGGCAGCCGGCCTAACTGCCGGGAGGGGATCGTGCACGTGCGGCCCTCGATGCACGTGTGTCACGTGTGGATCCTAGAGAGTACTTGGCTAATAGCTACTAAGCTAGTTAGCATCAACTATGGTGGAGTCTTATATGTATGTAATGATCGTAATAGCATAGCTTGTACGGGTTGTAAATTATGTCATAGTTGTTGTAAGAAAATAATGCAGCACTTCCCTTTTAAAAAAATACAAGAAAGTAGCAGTATGTTCATGTATACTTGAACAATGTGCATGATTCTCATTTCTCACCTCCTCTAGTAGAATAATTATCATACTCGTAATTATAATTAGTATACTACAATGTAGGAGTTTTGGATGTTTAGCGGTAGGCTCTAGCATTGATTATCATAAGAACTCAGCTACTCAATGACCACGGGTTTTCACTACCTGGAAACCTTGGCATTACCTACGGAGTAATTCGTGGGTACATGTCCCAAATTGGTGGGAAGCGTTCAATAATCAGGATATTTTTCCAGGAAAAAGTACGTGGATATTTCCCTTAGTGCTAAAGATCACTACCCACAAACAACTTTTTTAGTTCGTGGGTAAATGTCAGTCCGTGGGTACAAGTCTCTATCTATAATGTATGTTTGTCATTGGGAAAAAAAAGTCTATACCCACAGTACATGTTCATGAGTAAAGCTCTATGCTCTCAGCAAATATTTGTCACTGGGTAAAAGTTTATACCCATGATAGTTGTAAGTCACCACATGCGACAATTTATTTTTGAGACAAATCAATACTCACGAATCATCTCCATGGGTAAATATTATTCATTATTTTTACTGACTTATGCCATGAACTTATATGTAATAAAGTCCTGGGTGGAAACCATTACACAGCAGGCATAATGTTTTCTTTTAGAAACAAGTTCACTATAGTTTACCTATAATCAATTATAAATGCACTAGAAACTAGTATACAATACAAGCAATCATTTCCACAAATAATATGTCAAACTGATTATATTGATATAGATAATGATAATGTCAAAAGCATATGTACCAACAAAGTCTTTCATGTAATTTTGAATATCTACATAAGGGACTGGAAAAAATTTTCTCTCATCTCACTAGTTGTCTCCATCCACAGTTTACAACCATCAAGTCTATGCAAGATCCTACAAAGGAAAAAATTGTAATTAATAATTTAATCTTTTTTTTAAACCAAAACTCATCTTCGTTATTATCATCAGAATCGTCAGTGTCAGAGTCCTCGCTATTAGAGTCAAATTCAAATACTTCATCTAGTGGGGTTAGAAGTGGATCAAAGTTGGGAAGTCTCTGTGCAATCTGTTAATTTATTACCGCAAAGTAATTTTTCATATAATTCTTCATTCTTTTCTTCATGCCATTCTTCATCTTTTTCTTGATCCTCTCGTAGCGCTACATTTAAAACAATATCAATGCCATTATGAATTAAAAAGTACTTTATAATTATACTGATTACAATGACATGTCCTTTATTTTCTCTAATTGGAAAAATTCATTCTAACTCATTTCTCAGTCTCGAACGGTCTTCTTCTCTCACAAAAAAATGATAATTGATGTGTTATTTTAACATTTAAGGGTGTTGGGTTAAGCACTAACCCGATCATGGTTTACAAATTTAAATGAAAATTAACAAAGGGACCAAATGGCAGTAACATTTATGATTTGAGGGACATATGCATCAGCAATTTTAATGATTTGAGGCAATAATATCAAATTATGGAAAATTTGAGGAACCAATAAAATACTTTTTTTCAAACTAATCTCATTAGGATACTTGATTAGGTCTAGATTCGTAATAAATGTATACGTTTAGAGGAACTAATATCCCAGAATACGCAAATTTTCATATTCTCTTTATTAATAAATATTTATTTTTCTACTAACAAAGTTTGATTGTTTCCAGTAAAATTTTAATATTATTAATTATTATTTAGAATACATGTGCAACAACTATTATCTACCAATTTTGGGCTTATTTTCACTTTGATCCCCACATTTATCCATTTTTCAGTTTGAATTCCCAAAGTACATTTTTTAAAAACAATTTGATACTCCAAAATGTTAATTCATACCCTATTTTCAACCTTATTTCACTTCCATATCTCAATTCATAGCCCAGGACTCAATCTCACCTGGCTTTAATACTCTTCTTTAGATCATGATCATCTTAGATTATCTTTGTATTACATGCTTGATAACTGTATAATATTGATCTAAATGTATCACATGTTAAAGATATGATATAAGTTTTTTTTTTTAAAAAGATATGATATAAGTTTAACACAAAATCTAACTAGACTCGAACGAGGTATCAAATTGATATATTATTATTGAAACTTGAGGCAATCAAATTGTTTAAAAAAGTACTTCAGGGCATCATATCACAAGGAAATTGAAATTTTGGATATCAAAGTGTTAAAACTTTTGGAGTATCAAAGTGAAAGAGTAGGTGAACTTTGAGATACCTTTAAGATGCCAGAGTGAAAATAACCAACTCATGAGAAAGCAACCTTTTACAAATGCAAACATCGTCGCCCCATTTTCACAAAATCTGGACTTCTCCTCTTGCTAACCTGATTGGAACCCAAACAGATTTCTTCTGAGCCGGAACCAGTCACACCCAGCTTCGTCGGAGAGACGGACGATCATTGCCGCATTCATAAATAATTGTACTCTATCTGAACCTAAAGAAGAATGGACGAAGCAATTGTGTGTTTATTGAGATATGGGAGGCAATCAATTTCCATAGCCTCCATCTCAACTCCTGGCCGCAACCACTGCACCAGGCCTCCTTCCCCAAGCGCCCCTGATGCCTTGCCCACTCATTGCCCGCTGCAATGCCACGACTATACTACATGTTCTTGATGACGTACAGTATCAAACTACATATCCTAAACAATCAGGTGCTCAATGCCGTTTTTCTTTCTGCGACTGTTTGCGCTCAATGCAGCTTTTTCTTTCAGCGACTATTTCTTGTACAAAGTGTATCTCTTAATAAAGAATTTCCAAAAATTATTGGAAATAAATTCTTCTTTGCCGCAGGCATTGTATTGTTTTATTTTGAATGCATATGTTGGGTATTTATTTTTGAGATGAAAGGAAATATTTTGTACCGAACGTTGTTTCTTAATCAATCTTATACTGGTATCAACAAGTTGTGCTCTGAAAACTACAAATAACAGTGGCTTTGCAAAGGATATTCTGTAACTGATAGCATGCAAGATTCATCCTTTTTGGCCATTCAACAAGATATCGTAACTTAACTGAATGCTCATGCAGTTCATTCATCCTTGATGCATATGGGAGGTAGAGACAATTTTTACATCCATGTAATTGTACTAAATAGCTAATTAATGTATATATTATAAATGAGAGGATGAGTTGTACTTGAAAGTGTCGAAGTAGAGATAAATGCCAAGGTGATTTTCTGGGATTTCCTCGTTATTATATTTTTAGTTTCTTATGCATCGAAGATACATGTTGCTGTATATATAACTGATAGTTTGCTCTTGTGGATTGAGCTCTAGAATTATTTCGTAAGTGAGGGTAGCGCCAGGGAATATAAAAATGTATGGGGGACAAAGTTTAGATTGAAGTAGGTGGGTTTCAAATGGGAATAATGATCCCTCAAAGCTTCCATAATTTGATATTAGTCCCCCCAAATAATAAAGATTACTGGTAAGTTACTCAAATCATTGAAATTGCTTATAATTCGCTCAAATCAAATACTTGTAATAATTAGATCAGAGGGAATAGTCCCACAAATCTAACTTCTTGAACTGAAGTTCCAGTTGTACTCCTTTTGGCTATATTCAACCACTTTGTTCACTAAGAGGTTCAGACTGTTCAGACTGAAAACAGGCAAACTAAAACCCAAACTGCCATCCTTTATTTTCTCTAATGGTAAAAATTCGTTCTAACTCATTTCATATTGTCTCCAACGGTCTTCTTCTCTCAAAAACAAGTAGCATTTTAGTAATTCATGGTGTTGCGTTAAGTACTAACCCAATCATGGTTGACAAATTTAACTGAAAAACTAACAAAAGGGTCTAAATTGCAATAGCTTCAAAGTGCTATTTGGCTAATGTCAGGATTTCTAATTTGGTTCAGACTCCAATTACCTTTTGTTCAGGTTTTCCCTGTGCATAGTTGGACTCTACCTGTAACTGACTTCCAAATATTTCCTAAGTTACGTATTCTTCGATCTCTTTCTCATTGGAAAAATTGTGCAACGGCTGGTGCCAACACTTCGCTTGGTTTCATCAATGTCTCGTCCATCACTAGCTCCTCCTTCCCCTTTTGCTTTCAATCCTATGGCCATAGTTCACCAGCAAGACCATTGCTTCGGATTTCATAATCCCACGCAATATCCAAGGTAAATCCTACGAGCCAAACAGAGGTGCTACTATGAGGAAAACTCGGACAATTCTGACGAGCACAAGAACTGGATAGTGAAAAAGGTATAGAGAACTCCAACATTTTTTGCTATTCCGATCCTGACCCTTAATTATGCCCGGGGGCAGTTGCATTGTCGCAAGATACACCCATTGATGTCTCGTTAAAAAAAAAAAAGGTCTGTTGTATTTGGTAATACGTTTATCTGCATGTAAAACTCGTTAGCAATACGCTACTTTAAAAACTGTATGATACTAAAATGTCAAAAAAAAAAGGTATATAAGTGCAAAGTAGTGTAAAACTATAAAGTATTTAAATGTTAATTAGACTTATATAATACCTTGATAGTTTTTATTGGAAATTTTTGTTCATCTGCTCAAGCTAAGATCTTGTCTATTTTATTTTATTTTGCAGGATTGTACTGGTAGTCAAGTTGATATGCTTGGATATGCGGACAAGAAGTTTAAATCAGTTATATTGGTTCTCCGTGTTGTTTGGAACATGATATTATGCGGTCAGTATGATTTTGCTCATCTCATATTAATTCACTCCATATAAAAATTAGAAGAGTCTATGTTTGAATTTTTTTTTTCCGATTTAAAAATACACTTTCTTTTGTTGGAGCAGCTACTGCAATTACTACTTGTATCTTTAATTCTAAAACTCCCTAAACTTTTTCCTGTAGCATCTAATAGTTGTATAAATTGTTGTGTCATGTATAAAGCACGATTCAAAGGATATGTAAACGTGACTGCAACATGGTTGTAGCCTTGTAGTGTGATTATAGTACAATTGTAATATGAATAATTTGTTAAAAAAATTGAAATATATGTTCAATGTTTTAAAAAGCCTCCACTTAGCCCGCTTAGATATACGCCTAGGCCTGAGTGGTATCTTGGCCGCCTACCTAGTGCCTAGCGTCTAGGCTGTACCAAGACTGCCCACCTAGATTTTGGGAGCGCTTAGGGTAGCTTGGTCTGTCTACATGGACTGCACCCCTTAGATATTGATTATGATTTCCTCCATTGTAGCCTTCACGTCCTCCAACCTCATCCAAATCCCAACTATGAACACCTCCTCTACATCTCCCGATCTTCAAGAAAACCTCCTCCGTCACCACTTAAGAAATCTACCTAGTTGCGCTTAACCTTTCTATAACATTGACATTTACTATAAATAACTGTAATTAAAAAATAATAAAAAATAGAAAAATGCCTAGGCTCTAGGTGTCAGGTTCAACGCCTAGGCCGCCTAGCGCTTTCTGTAACTTTGTATAGGACTTATTATATTATTAAAATAACTAAAAATAACTATAAATTAAATAAGTAGTAAATATAAATTATGAATAATTTGTAAGATTTAGTATGATATGAATATAAGACATACTTATCAGACAATCATTGGAGTATCAAAATTAAATAAATAAAATTGTGCCATCTTTACTTTTCTAGTAATTTCAACAACAGTTTGTTCTTGCAAAATAATCATTATATTTAGTTTCACAACAACGTGGACCCATTTTCACACTTGCAAAAAAAAAAAAAAAAAAAGTGATTCACACTTTCAACTCACTTCAAGTTTTCTAAAACACCTTTAAAACAAGAAATGTTTCTTCTAAAATGACATATTATTTTGAGGAAATAATTTAGTAGAAAAGAAAATACTAATAATTATTTACAAATTATTGTAAATACTAAAAGCCGAATTTTGGAGAAAAGAAAATACTAATTTGGTATTTACAAATCATTGTAAATACAAAAAGTTAACCCCTAAAATTTGACGGACGTTAAAAAAAGACTTAGTTGGTAATCGAGATGTGGTAAAGAGATTAAGTTGAGAAAAAAAATAAAATAGGAAAACAAGTTTTAGTGTGAAGCGCCCATTAATTCAGGGACCAAATTAGCCTTTTAGTTTTTTAAATACTAATAACTGTTTAGTAGAAAAGAAAATACTAATAATATAGTAGAAAAGTTTAGAGGACACTAATAATTATCCATTCTAAAAAAGGAAAATACTGATAACTATCATTCAGAATAGGCGAACAGGCCTATTTGGTCCCCTGAACGGGTTCCTCATACTAAAACTAGTCTCTCTATTTTATTTTTTTTTAAATTTAATCCACATACCACATCTCGATTACAATCTAAGTCTTTTTTTAACATCCGTCAAATTTTAAGAGTTAACTTTTCATTTATGACCACATTACTCTCAGTCCCCGTACTTTTGATTTCTCTATGAAAATTTGTTCAATCAGTTTGAATAGTTAGGTATACAACAGAGTTCTATTAAAAAAAGTTCTACAGTAGAGATCTTCTAAATCCCTTCTAATATTATATGACTGCAGATTAGACCAGAGTTATAACAGATATTAGAGTCCACAATCCTCAGTTCACCCATAACAACGGTGAAGGCTGGCTAATTTTTTTTTAATCGTACTTTGATACGTCGAGCCGAGTTTGTTCCCGCTTTAAATTCCACTACTATCGTCCGCTAGAGATGGGTTACTTGCACTTTGGTGCCCAAAATTAGTATACACCATTCTGAATTTTTGATATTCCAAGTTTTTTCCCCAACACTTGGGCACACCAATGTTTAAACATTTTTCTGACTTTGATACCCCGGAATTGTTTTTCGACACTTTGCTACCCAAAAGTTAAAACCTTTTTTGACTTTAATACATCCAACTTTATACCCCAAGTTAAAATCTTTTTTGACTTTGATAATCCAAAGTTTTGTTTTTTTTTAACACCTTGATACTCCAAAGTCTGGGGTATCAAAGTTTTAAAAATGTGTAAGCTTTGGTATACGATAAACTTAAGGTATCAAATGTGTCAGGAAAAATTTTAGAATATCAAAGTAAAAAAAGATGTAAACTTGGTCAAATAAAAATTTAGGATATCAATGTTAAAAAAATCATAAACTGTACAGTATCAAAGCGCAAAGCAGGTTTTGCAAGTATAAAGAGTGGCTCAAGCATTTGCACCTTGTCTCATCTTGAGAATGTAAGTGATGCTCTAAAATCAAGTCCTATCCTCGATGGCTGCCAGGAGTAATCCATGTACTGTAGTTTTTTTTTTTGAGGTAATAACCTTGGGCGAGGTGCCCTATTCATATATAAGAACAAATATAAACAAGGTTACAAAAGTATTGCCAAAGTTGTGGATATCGGCTATGATCAAGCTGGGAGCTGGGGGAGCGGACCTTGTCGTCACCCCAGCGACCAACTTGATCATATCCATGAGATATATCTGCCAACCTAGCATCAAGAAAAAACTGAAAAATACAATGAAAATTGTTATCGCTTTATCCCTATATAATCACAAATTATTATTATTTCCTAATTTAAGTCTATTTTTATTAGTCTTAACAACAATCATATATTTAAGTAATATTGACATGACAATATTTATGTAGTTTAGATGATGCAAATTCTAGTTGAATTTATTTTAATGTAAGAAAATTAGAAAAAAATTCTTAATTTTAATAAGGTGAAAGTTGGTATTTTTTAAAAAAAAATAAGGTGTTTAACCTACTTAACCCTTCTTTATTTGCCAAACACAAATAACTTAATCCTTCATCTTAATTATCTAATCTAAACGGAATTATATTACTTTTAACCTCTCATGACGGGATAATTTAAGGGTTTACTAAGTTAACCCTTTTTCTTAACCCTTCCCTCTTAAGTGCTTGTCAAACGGCATCGTGGGGAGTTTTTAGCTTATGACTACTTAACTAGGACTAGGAGTGCAATGCTTCGATTCAAATTTTGAGTTTGGGGCGGAAGCAATTTTCCTTTTTTTTTCCTTTAACCCTTCAATATGGATCCAAGCCTTTAGGGCTTATTCGAATTGGGGGTAATGAGGTGTAGGGGAAGTTTTGTGACACTTTATTATTGTTTGGAAATTATTTTATGTATGTAATGGGGGAGGAGGGAAGGTGAAGGAGGGGAGAAAAACAAAGTTTTTGCACCCCCCCCCCCAAATTGAGGTGTAATGAGGGTAAAAGAGAGTGAAGGGAACATTTAAAATAAAAATAATTATGGAGAGACCATTTTACCCTCTATCTAATTTCTCATAATAAAATAACATAATAGCATGTGAGGTTATTGTCGTAATTTATATGTACTCCCTTTCGTTCCTTCACTTTATTAAACTTTTCAAACAGAGTGAAATAAATTCTCCTTAATTCACCTTACTAATTTTCTAAATAAAATTTGCATATTTTCTTTTCTTACCTTAACTTAATTTCTCCCATATTCCCTTAACTTTCCTTCGCTATGTCCCAATCCAAAGAAGCCCTTAGCCTTGTTTAGGTAGGACCAGCATATCACATGTGCATTGCACGAGAGCAATTTATTTCATGTTATGAGATAGATGGAAAGTTGCTTCAACTTATATAGTGTCAACAAAATTGATCACAATTAAGTTGAGATTATCTCCAACTTAATGTACATATTAATTTTGGATAGATATAGGCATTTTATTCATAATTTTACATTGTCATATATGTGAATCATAGCATTTTATTCATAAATTAATCAACCAAATATCATGCTTCTTTTTGACAATGTATGATAAAATGGTTATAAAATGTCATAAGCTCTAAATCACATAGGTGTTTTTCCTTTCATTGTTGTTTTTAAAAACATGAATTCTATAATTTGTTGTGAAAATCAACATTTTACTTGCCTAGTTGCACTATAAAAGAAATATTATATCTCTAATTTAATAACATTTTACATGATAAGAGGGCTATTTATAGTAACATTATTAAGTAAACATCAAATACAAACAAATACCTAAAGAAACTTAGTAGCACAATCAAGTATAAATACCTAATAAAGAATAAGAATGAAAATGTTAGAAATCTGATAATAACAATAACCAGCCTCAACAAGCACATATCAATGATCAACAAAATAAAGACTTCAAACATTAGTATCAATAAGAAATTAGTCCCCAGTCACAAATTATGTAGGCCCTCATCCACTTAAACCAGCATCATACCATTCAAGCTATGCTCAAAACTTTGCTGAACAATTAACAACCAAGGACACAGTAAACACAATTTATCAAATACCATCAGAGATCAACTGATAACCAAATCTTCACATCAAAGATGAGTTAAGAGACAAAAAACGTGTATCCTTCTCAGCAAAACAAATCATTTAGAAGTAGAAAAAAAATTAAAAGCATCCATATCGAGCATCACTTGAGCCCAGCAAAAACATCACCTCATTCAATTCTATGCTCCCCAAGACAAAGGAAAGACCAAGACCCATACATTAACACACTGTGAGCACACTCAGAGGTATACACAATTCCTTCCCCTTTTCCTAATTCTATATTTTTTTCATAAATTCTTTTGTACGAAGAGATGTATTCACACTTTCCAATTTAGGGGCTGTTTGGTTGTTTTCCCCCATTTTCCAATCTCCACTTTCCTTCACTTTTTGATATTTCCATCACTTTCCACCCTTACAAATATCCACA
>JBAKGM010000002.1:2519263-2544462 GCA_037177215.1 Asparagus racemosus
GAACAAACGCGGGGCCCGTTTATCGGACCCTCGCTTGCGTGGGATCTTTGCCTGTGCCGGGGACTTCTTTTACGTCCATGGACCACCGAGCAATCCTGATCTTTAATCAACGATCTAGGTGCTAGGACTGCAGATCTGACGGGAACCAACCCACGATGGGGAAGATAACCGGAGCTGGTGAGATCTACGAGAAAAAATCACAAGCTAACCCTGAATCTAGGACGTCCTAGATTAGAGGGTACCCTGAGTCTAAGACGCAGTTTAGACTAGAGGGCGAGTTAGATCGCAATACCTGACCTTAAGGTCGGCGAGACTTGGCGTAGATCTGAACTGTGCACGTCGACAGTTGATAGGGCTCCCGCGTAGATCCGGATTCTTCACCAAAATTTCCAACCCCCAAGATCTGAGCACCCCCTCTCTTATTTATAGGATTTGAAAGGGGGGGGGAAATGTCACAAGTGCTCGGCTTTGGCCGAGCACTTCGGCCATGTGGCCGAAGCACTTGGGCCATGGCCCAAGTATTTCGGCCATGTGGCCGAAGTTCTCGTCGTTTTCGCGCCGTTTTCCGACTTTTTCCAATGTTTCGTCTGCCCAGAGCTGTGTTCCGGTATCTTTCGATTATCTCGTCGAGTCCGGAATTGGATCGGTTGATCCGTCGATTCGTCGTAGCTTACGTCCATGTCGACGTACGGGTCCGATCGATTTGCCGAGCTGATTCCCACTGTTTTGGAACGTGACCGTCAGATTTATTCTGCGGTACGTCGTTCTGGTGACGTGTACGCCTCGTCAACTAAACTCAGATGTTTATCGATGTGCTTCATGCGTTTTGTGGCGTTATTGCATCATCTGTTTCTCGGTAGCGTCGGCCGATAGTTCGTCAGGCGTGAAATTGAGATAGCAATGGTGTCTCGACGAGGGAGATGAACACATTATATAGGCAAATCTCAACGGCGGAGATTCGCCAGCTCGAGTGGGCCTCAACGGTTAGGATCCACCAGTTCACTCCCGCTGAAACAGACAGTCGGGAGCAAAGGCACCACCAAACCTACGGCCCAGATAGGGCATGTGAAGACGAGGCGCCCCTGTCAGATCACATTCAATGTGATCTGACACGCCCACGTCACCCCAGCCGGCAAATGGACACGCGGATTGTATCATTTCGAGGCACAAAACCTGCCAGGCAGCACCTAGAACCCGCTCGGGACACAACCTCGCCTGCCGAATGGTTCGGGCGCACCCAGAGTCGAGCTCGCCTATCAAGAGGCTCGAGCTTGCCACAAATTAGGTTCACCTGCTGAAGGCTCAAGCTCGCCCCAGATTGGGTTCGCCTGCTGAAGGCTCGAGCTCGCCCCAAATTTGGCCGTTGAAGGATCTGAGCTCACCCAAAGTGAGGATCGCGTGAAGACCTTCACTTAAGCCCAATGAAAGGCGATACGAGGCTTCTCCGCATAACAAGGGTTTAAGACAATACATTTGAACAAAGTTATTAAAATACAGACAAATAAACGTCATGACTATATTTGGGATAAGAAGAACAGAAACGTCCCAAAACCCAGACAACATCGCGGACTTAACCGGCACCTAACAACTTAAATTCACAAACGCAACACCTACTCGCTATCGGAATCTTCACTCATAGAAACCCATGGGTCCTTCTTCAAGCGCCACTTCAAACGCTGAATGGTCTTGCGAAGAGCGTGACATTCGAGGCTCCACGCATCCCTATCATGGTCCAGTTCCCGCCAAGCTGCTGATTGGTTGCGAACAACGCCCTCAAGCATCTCCTTCTCGATCAAAAGAAGCTCAGTCAAGTGGCGGAGTATGCGGAGCTCATCCGCAGGACGGTCTTGAGTTCGAGCCAACTCCTGACAGAGTCTTGCGATCTCATCACTCCTATTAAGGAGTACTTCTGATTCAAGCGGCACTGGTGCAGCCATGAGATTGCAGACGAAGAGGAAGGAGATGAAGAGGCAATTGGCAAAGGCCACTATTTACAGCCCCTTCAAGTCATTGATGGTACAGGACAAAGAGGATAAAACCAAGCCTAGAAACTTGGTCAAAGCCTTGGCGAATCGTGCAGAAGGCATAAATCAAGAGGGAAGTCAAACCTGTACGAAGTTCAAACTAGCTCGATTAACGGACTACGCCCGCTTGCCAAATAAAAAGTAAGCTCGCCTAACGAGTAGTTGGGCTCGCCCTTTAAGCGACTTAAGCTTGCCTGAAGTTTGGGCTCGCCCAAAGCTCGAGCTCGCCCAAAGCTCAAGCTCGCCTAAGCTCGCCCAAAGCTCGAGCTCACCCAAAGCTTAGCCTCGCCTGAGCTCACCCAAAGCTCGAGCTTGCCTGAGCTCGCCCAAAGCTCAGCCTCGCCTGAGCTCGCCCAAAGCTCAGCCTCGCTTGAGCTTGCCCAAAGCTCGGCCTCGCTTAAATATGAAGCTAGCTCAGACGACAGGACGGTTAGCATTCCACAGGAATGGCCGAGATTTGGTGGTTCAAAGCATGATCTTACCCCCAAGCAGCGGGCGAGATCAGAGCACCGCTAAATCAACGGCTTGAATAGAGTGCATGAAGACGAGGCATCGTTCATCAGATCACACTCGATGCAATGTGACACATGCACCGCTTTAGCTGGCGAGCAGATACATGTCTTATCTCGCTTGACAATATTTTAAAGCTTGCCCGAAGCACGAGCTCGCCCAAACTTCACCAACATCGCCCAAGAGGCCCAGACTAGGCATTTGGGCTAGCAAATAGGGATGTTTTATCATTCAAAGTGTTCCAGACCACATCCAATTTGATTTAGGTCTGAAAACTTTGAAGGGGGTCTTGTAGGCAGGAAAAATCGCCAACCCCGCCAGTCAATGGTTTGGGTTCACCTTCAAAGACTCAACAGCCACCTGGATGACGAACTCGCCCGCGTGAAGGTGCCATACCCATTGAAACTCACCCGCGTGAGTCCAACATTTAGGTGAACTTGCCTGCTCGAGTTCAACCGCACCTGAATGCTTCGTTTGCCTGCAAATCGATTGCACGCCTGTAAGGGGACCACCAGTTGACCCCCCTGCAAATTGATCGCACCTGCAAGAGGCCCACTAGTTGACCTCGCCTACACGCTTGAAGGCTTCGCTCGCCTGCGCCTATGCGCCAAGCTCGCCTATAAGAGGGCTCGCCTGCAAGATGGACGCCAGCTCATACGCTGGAGGGACCCGCCAGTTGATCCTGTTTGTTCGACAAGCTCGCCTGAGCATTCAAATAGCCCTCAAGCTCGCCCCTACCTGAACAGTGCGAGTGGCTACTTGCTTGTGGGTAATGATCAGGCATGGCTCTCATTATCTCTTAGTGGTCACATCCCATAGCTAGAGGAGGGTATGGTGCTCCTTACCTCTTAGTGGTCACATCCCACAGCTAGAGGAGGGCATGGTGCACCTTACGCGTCAGTGGTCATATCCCACAAGTCAAAGGGGTGGTCTATCCCAACCCTTTGCCTATTTATAAACCTCCTTAGCCACCAAGGGGGGAGTAAAAAATCAGAAAAGAGGAAGAAGGAGGCTGCTTATTCTCTCGCCCTATTGGCTCAAGCTCGACCAATAGCTTGTTGAAGTAGACTCCATCTGAACACTCAGATTTGGAGACTCTCTAGCTCTTTGCAAACTCTTGCATTATAACAACATCCAAGTGAGCTCGGCTCTGGTAGAATCAGACTCAAGCACACCGGAGCTTCTACTGCGTACTGAAGATCTCCCGCAACGTCGATCGAATCATCTAAGGGAAGCGAACTCGATTCGAGCATCGAGGGAGGTGTCCTATCGCTACCGACGGACTCACGTTAAAAACAAGAAGGGTCTTCTCTTCGCTTCTGTTGTAAAAAGTAATTCTTGATTTGTAAATAAACAATTCGACAAATACAGATCCGAGAAGAGATTTTTACACTAAACATGGCCCTGGACATTTTTTTCACTAATTAGCCCTTGAATCTCGAGAGGAATGCCAGCATTAGAAATAAGGGGACAAGCTTAGGCCTCCCTAATCCGAATCTCCCAGACGACTCGAAAGTTGAGGCCAATCATCCCACTAGTCGAGTACCCTCGTGGATGGCGCGAATGGCCGTACTAGCCGTCCTCCTCGGCTCCCCAAGTCGACCAATCCTCAAGGGACTACTCGAGAGGTGAAACCAGTCATCCCCTTAGTCAACCATCTTCATGGACGACAAGAATGGTGTTGTTAGTCGGCCATCTTCATGAACGATGCGAATGGCGGTACTAGCCGTCCTCCTCGGCTCTCCAAGCCAACCAATCGTCGCGGGGCGACTCAAGAGGCAAAACTAGTTGTCCCCCCAGTCGACTACCCTCATGGACGACGCGAAAGGTGGTGTTAGATGGTTCCTTAGACGGCATAGCGTTCCCCGCTTAGTCGACTCAAGTTCTCATCCCCAGGCGACGGTTGTACGAAGTCTGGGCCCGACAGCGCGTCAGCATCACATTAATTGAGTTATCAGTGCCTTGATTCCTCCATCTCCTACGATAATTAAGGCACCTCAAACCCCTCTGGCTGCGTATATAACTAATCCCATCCCCATTAATGTTGAGGGAACAGTGCTAACTCCCGCGCCAACTCCCAATCGACACCTGTTAAGACTGTCCGGCGCAACCTCCACAATTTGTTTCTGCCTCATCATTGAGTCAGCGTATGTAAGAATAGGACTGCCTAAGCCTCAGCTCAGCACCAGCCAGAAGGACCAAAGTACCATCCGACTCCCATACAAATAGAGAATCGAATAGTAACCGAGGTAAGCAACCCTAAATTACAAAGATTTAGCCCTGTTTGTAGCTCAATTTTCTTAGAATATCCATACTAACTTGATCGTCGGAAGGACTACCGGAGATCCCAATTCCGCCTATTTTCCACAGGTTTCCCGGCCGAAGTAGAAGGAACCATAACGTGCACAACCACCTGGTATTAGGAGAAGAAGCAGACCCCACTCTCCTACACTCTAATCCAACAGAGGTTAGTGACTGTGCGATCCGAGCATCAACAGTTAGCATGTATGAATGTTATATGAGAATCTTTATATGAACATTTTCACGTTTACAAAATAGAGGGTATTAATATGTCAATTTTAACCAACTCAGAGTATATAAATGCTACGAAATATAACTGAAGATATATGAGTGCCAAGGAAGTGAAACTATAAGGTATTTAAGTGCTATTTAGCCTTTACCCTCCCCGTCTGCCACGCTGTTCAAACAATATTATTAAATAATTTTGATGGCATTTTTGTCATTCTTGCCAAAAACAACGGGCATTTCAGCCATTGAAAAATAAGGCTACAACAAAATCTCGGTCCCTTCTGCTCTCCTCGATCAATCGACGAACGCTCCAACAACCGACGCATCGATCTTGATGATTGGCAAAAAGAGGAAAGTTTGATGTTTGCTCTTTGATCCAAAATCTCTGAAACCCTAGTTTGTTTTTTTTACCTTATCCGTCCAAATTCCGATGAATTTACGCGGGGCTAGGGCAGATCTCGCGGCCTGATCTCGAGATCGGAGCGGAAATGGCGGCTCCCAACATGGAGCTCTTCGATCAGTTCTTCAGTCGAGCGGATTTGGATCGCGATGGCAAGATCAGTGGAGCTGAGGCTGTTGCCTTCTTCCAAGGATCCAATTTGCCCAAACCAGTGCTCGCTCAGGTTCATTTCCTTGGATTTTCTGTTGTTTTCTTGGTAATTTTAGGTTACGTATTGAATTTTTCAAGATTAAGTGTGTAATTTTTGATGCCAGATCTAGCTCAGCTGAGATTAGGAATTAGCTAAATTTTAACTAAGTAATTTTTCTTCAGTCTTGATACTATACTGCAACAAAACTAAGTAGAACATCAGTTCGTGAGCACCGGACTGTAGTGCAAGATTAACCGGGCACGAAACGATGAAATATCAGGTTTTTCATGTTAGTATCAGTAATTGGAGTTTTGTCAAGTCGTTATATGATCCAATATGGATAATTGGGGCAATAGGTAATTCATGACCGTAGGTCTTATGGGTGGAAATTGGAGGCATAGAAGGATGATTGATTAGAAAATGTCAGGAAAGTGGGCCTCAAGTTGATGGAATAGATCTAATCTAATAAAGTCAGGCAAATTGCTAGGTTAGGTTCGGGGTCCTTTCCGATGCAGTATAAAATGTGAAAGTGTAAAATGATGGATAAAGTTAAGAGCAAACCTTGCGAACTATTAATAGATTCAAAAAGCGCAGCTATCTATATGTGATGGTTTTAGATATGATTGTTATGCTGTATTAGATAAACTGAACCTTTTGGGTCGTTAGGTAGGACCACAGCTATCTTGTGGATTTGGCAATTCAAATTTGATAAGAGCAACTGTAAAAGAACTGCTTTGAAGATTATAGTTAGTTAAGTCACCTACCAATAACTTTAAGTGGAGATGCTGTTGCAGCATACTTATGATATGGGAGGAAGTGGAATCATTGTTTTTGTTGGCCATCTTTTGCCAGTCATCTAAGGCTGGAGATGGTTATCACAAAATGAATTGTTAGATTGAATCGTATTGAAGAATTGAGTGATTGAATGATAATCTAGAATTTGGTGATCGAGACTAAGAGAAAGTTCATATCAAGTGTTGATGAGTGAATTCTTCTTATAACCACAGATGGCAGATGTTGATGAAGTGAATTTTTGTGGATTAATTTTTGGATTAGGCAATGTATATGGGTCTCCTGCCAGTTGTTGAACAGAAATAAGGAAAGATTTGATGGCTAGCGTACTCATTTAAAAAGAAAACGTTGTGGCATCAATTTTTGTGAATGGTGAGTAATTTGGCTGATGTATAGTGAGAGAGAAAAGGTTGGAGAAAAGCAGTTGTATAGGGGAGAGGAAAAAGGGAGGGACAGATAATGCTTTTGAAAAATAAAATCTGCTCAAATTGGGAGGGAGAGATGAGAGTTTTGTGAAGTGAAATTTGTTTACTAGCACACATGCATTTCTTTCTCAAACATTAAGCATTCTTGTCAATACATTCTTTCTAAAGGCAACGAGAGTGCGTTTAGCATTATGCTATCCTTCATTCATTCTGTGTAGTTTGTTGGTATTCTTTAAATCAATGTGGTTGCTTTTCTGTTTCTTAAGTGAAGAACTTAAGTTGATACCCTAGGCCTTTTGCTATTTCATAAAGTTCTTTTGATGCTAGATTTTGTACCTCCAGACAACATGAGCCTTGCAATTTACAAGTGCAGAAATATGTCTTGGGGCATAAAATTGCATATACTACACTTTAAGTTTTTTCTGTGTACTGCAGTACTCTGCCACATTATATGATGGTTATGTATGTGGTATTGACCAACTTTTTTCTGGTTGATTTGTTTACCATACCATTCTCGTCGTGTACAGATATGGATGCATGCTGATCAGAATAGGACTGGTTTCCTTGGGCGGCCTGAGTTCAATAATGCATTGAGACTTGTAACTGTCGCACAAAGTGGTCGGCAATTAACTCCAGATATTGTTAGAGCTGCACTATTTGGTCCAGCTGCATCAAAGATTCCGCCACCTAAGATAAATCCAGTGCCAGGTCAGATGGGTTCTGTGGCCACTCCAAGAGCCCAATTACCTTCTGCAGCTCCACCTTCCAATCAAATAGGTTTTGCGTCTCCAACATTTCAGAATATCGGAATTAGAGGACAACATGTTCCTCCAAATATGGCTGTGAATCAACAAATCCCCCCATCCTTTAACAACAATTTCATGAGACCACCTCAAGCCACAACTGCGGCAGCTCCGCTGCCAATGCAAGGATTCAGTCAAGGGCCAACTACAGGAGGATCTATGGGAGGTCCTCGTTTCCCTGGCATGAATACACCAAACCTATCAACTGATTGGCTTGCTAACAGGACTAATGGAGCTTCAGCAGGAGGAGCTTCATTATCAGGAACAATACCGGGATTAGCTTCTAAACCTCAAACATCAACTGTATCACCACCCGCAGTTTCTTCTACACCTTTGAGTACACCCTTATCACCATTATCTACCAATGATTCAAAAGCATTAGTTCCATCTGGAAATGGTTTTTCTCCAGATTCTGCTTTTGGCAGCAATGCATTTTCTGCAACTCAAGCAAAGCCAGCATCCAGTACAGCTCCACCTTCGGCAGGATCTCAAAATTCAGTTAAATCAAGCCAATCTGATCCCTTTCAGAACATTCTGGCACTAACTGGTAGCCAACCTCTTCAATCTCATGCAGTTGTTAAGCAAAATCAAGTAAATTCAACGCCGGGTACTTCTGCTCCTAGTGCAACTGCTGTTTCAGTCGGATCTGCTAGCTCTCTTAGTCAGTCCCAGCTTCAATGGCCAAAGATTACACAATCTGATATTAGAAAGTATACGAAGGTATTTATGGAGGTAGACAAGGATAGAGATGGAAGAATAACAGGTGAAGAGGCGCGTAATCTATTTCTCAGTTGGAGGCTTCCCAGAGGTATACATTCGTGATTACTGGTTTGTTGCTTCTTGATATTTTCTTTTGCAAAAGCATACTGTGCTGTTCAAAATATAGTTTTCTTTAGCACATTTATATGGTTGATGGTATTGTATATGAGGAGAATAGGATGTCTTGTGCTTTATTTTTTATCATCATCTTTATGTATTGCTAACTCAGTTCACGTAACTTATGTTATTGAATATTAGCATAAAGCATAGAGTTACCGTGAAGTCTTTTATACTATCTATGTCTATTTTTTTTTCTTTTTATAGACTGTTCTCTCGTGAGTGAGCTGCTTGCCCTAGATGCTTCGGGCTCTTGGAGCTGGCTTTGTAGATTTTAAGTTAATGTAGCCTGTTCATATGTTGATAATGTTGATTGTTCATTGCACCTACAGAGGTCTTGAAGCAGGTGTGGGACTTATCTGACCAGGATAATGATAGCATGCTTTCATTACGTGAATTCTGTATTGCTCTATATTTGATGGAGCGATATCGAGAAGGGCGTCCTCTGCCTCCTGAACTTCCCAGCACCCTTCGGTTTGATGAGACATTGTTACAAGCAACAGGTCAACCTTCAACAGCCTATAGTGGTCCATCTTGGCAGATGAGTCCTGGTAATTATATTATTACCAATGCATTTCTAATATTTGTTTGTTCCTTTTTCTTCTTCTACTTGTCCTATTACCTTCTATTTTTTGGTGATACATGTTCTTTCTTTGTGAAAGGCGTACCGCAGCAAGGAATTCCTGGATCACGTCCTACTTTGCCAGCTTCTGGAGCAAGGCCACCTATGCATAGTTCATTTGGTTCTCTGCAGGATGGTGCGAGACAAACATCCCAAAACATACCAAGCATTCCAGTATCAGAGAGGAATCTGCAGACACAGAACAAGGATGAACAATTTGTCCAAGGGGGAACAGATGAGGACAACAAGGTACTATTTTGACTGCTTCAACTATTCATTGTGCTTCTTTATATGTTCAAAGTATTTATTATCTCTTACAGTCACACTTCATGTTATGCATTAAAATAGAAAGTTAGAAACCAGTATCTATCTTAACTCCTTGCTTAACCATTACCTTACCATTCCTCTGCATGAAAGTTTAGTATTCACCACTTACCTCAAATTTTCAGTTAGATTACTGAAGATGATTGATGAAATAAAATCTTAAAAGCGAAACTATTTTATCAGGATATGCAGAAAATAACAATGCCCTTGTCATCTATTGTGATGCCCCAAGTGAACTTTTAGTCCCACATCAGTGGGTGAGTTTGTGATTAAATGGTTTATATAGATAAGCTCAAGACTCAAGTGTAGTATTGGCTAGCAGATTTTGGCAGTGGTTCGAGCTAAAAAATGCGCTACACTTAGTGAGTCCCATGGCCTACATCGCTCAAAGAGCTTGCGTGTCAGGAGCGTGACAAATGGTATCAAAGCAGTTAACCAGCTGAAAATGTGGAACTAAATGCTATGCGGGACTAAGTGCTATACTGTGTGAGCACGGTGGGAGCCACCTCTAAAATCCGTATCACCTAGTGATTTTGTGATGGGCCAATTGTCAATGTCGCGATGAGGATGTCGCTTATGTAAAGTGGGGGTGATTGTGATGCCCAAAGTGAACTTTAGTCATGCATTGGTGGGTGAGTGTGATTAAATGGTTTAAATAGATAAGCTCAATACTCAAGTGTAACATCGGCTAGCCGATTTTGGCAGTGATTCAAGCCAAACAATGTGCAACACTTAGTGTGTCCCACGTCATACATCGCGCCAACGAGATTGCAGACCCGGGGCATGACATCTATGATTTGTTAGATGAACATTGTTAGCTTACAGCCCATCAATATAAGCCTATGGTAAATGATTGCTCACTTTGTATGTCAATTTATTTTCAAGCTAATCAATGCAATCATCTTTTTGCTTGCCCTACCCCAAGTTTATCTTTTTTGCTTGAGGCCTTTTTTGCTTGAGGCCTTTTTGTGTCACATGGCCAACCTGAGAGCACATGTTAAATGTCAAGTTGGTTATGTAAGTTGCTATATATACTTTTTTTTTAACCACAGAAGATGACCCACCTTAAGCTTTAGATAAAGTTTTTTTTCTTTACAAATTCAATAAAAATAATAACTTGCACATTTTGAGTGCGCTTCAGATTTTCTTTCTATTTGACAGATTTTATTTGTTCCCTTTTCAATTTAGGTGATTACATCGTGGACATTCTTTTGGATTGGTTCTCACAGTTGACAAGTCACATCTATCGTTTTTTCTTTCCTGACTATTTGTTCAGTGAATGTGTATTGGATATTGTGATTTGCTGTTTATTGTTGTTTGCAGTTTCACTTATCTTCCCCTTTATCTTCTTGTCTCTTGATACCTTGTTTTGCTAATTGACTGTATATTGTTCTTAATAAACCAATTGCTATATGATGTTATTCCTAAGTTATAACATAAGCAACATGACGCAGTGTGCTTTTTCATTGTTTTGACTTTATGAGCTGTAATACGACGATCTATCGACTAACATATTTTTTATGATGAAGGTTCAAGAAATGAATAAGATTCTGGATTCCAGAGAGAAGCTTGAGTTTTACCGAACTAAGATGCAAGAACTTGTAAGTTCTCTTTTTATTTTCATTGTGTTGATATGGATACTTTCTTCCTTATTAATTAGCCAACAGCCTCAAAGTAGGCAGAGATTGTTGTTTTATCGAACATTTTCAATAACAAGCGTCAAACAATTAGTAGGTCAATGATGGTTCTTTCTGTGTAAAGCTGGTTTTTTTCCCCCATACTGTTATCTCTCATATTCACGTGCATGTCCATGAGGAACTAGTCTCACGTTTTGGTCTAAATCTTGATTAAGCAATGCCAGATGAGAATTTATTATTTGGTAAACTTCTTTAATGTATTGATGCAATATCTCATTGGCTAGAAAATTCAACATAGTTCACACTAGTGGTGCACATTTTACTCTGCAATGGCTACATGGATCAGGATCATGTGCTTATGTATCTCCAGAGATAGTGTTGATTTTCTGTCTAGAACGACCTTTTTAGAGCTTTTGAGACCGACCAATCATTCTTATCATCATCATGTCTTTTTTTTTTCCAGAAAGGTCTATTAGAAATTAAATTTGATCAAGATTTCATCAGTTTGCGATATGCAATTAAAGCGAATATCAAATCTAATGTTTTGAGTCGTATTCCTTGGCGAGACAACTGTGAGAAAGTTCAGGGACCTCTTGGATATGACCGTACATGGTAATATAATTAAGCCCGTACAACATTAGGAGCTTTTTCTTAATTCTCCTGCACCTGTGAAGAGTCTGTGCAAAGAGATAAGATGATAATATTTGCTGTAACTCCATCTTTGAGCTGCAAAATCAGCATGTGATTCAAGTGGAATCGTATTTACTAGGTATCAAGCTTTGAACCAAGTGTTCCGTTGTAAATGCTGACGATTCACACTTTTTTTCCTATGTTCTCTCGTTGTGGGAAAAAACATTTTATTTACATATCTTATTTACATATGGACATAGGGTGTGGGACTCAGGACATGACTATTCTTGCAAATCTAGACGGGAATCAACTAGGGTTTATGTCTTTTTATGGCATAATTTCAACATCGTTGTCCTTACATCTTGTTAGATATGGGGTACTTTTATAGAGTAAAACAAATAATATTTGCCTAGAGAAAGATGTGACATATTCTGTTTTCTGTAGGTACTTTGTAAGTGTTTTATATTGGGCACTTCTTGGAAGAGAACTGATTTTCATTGATATAATTCTTCTAATGGAATTTTTTTCATTATTTGTTTAAATATGAATGAAAAAGTTTAACCCTAAATAATTTAAGAAATTTTAAAAATGGAAGATTCATGTCTAATAAGTAGATTGTATAACTCAAAGTTGGATTTATTTATTTTTTATGGGGGATACTCTTTTTCTTATGAGGTGCAAGTGATCTTGGACACGCATGCTCTTCCGCTTCTTGATTCGAGGAACAAGAAAAGGAAGATATCATATTTTTCTTAGGATGTAATTGCAGCAGCTTGGAAGTTTTTATTTGTTAGATCCTACCGTTATCATGTTGAAATAATTTTATGACAAGTATGTTCTAGAGAATATAAAGAATATGTTTAGGTTTCCAATTTTATTTTGCTACTTCACATTATTCTCTTAACTTTCTTGTGGTGTAATACAATTAAGATCTTTACTTGTTGAACTATACATGCTTGATTTTCTTGTTTGTGCCAAAAAAGGAGCAACCAATGAGTTAAAATTCTTTCATGTTGTTAGAATATAGAAATATAATCCTCAATCCTCACCATAACTACGGAGTTGTGGTGTAATGGTTAGGGACTTTATGACAGTATCAAGTCAACCCGGGTTCAAATCCCACTGGCCATGAATTTAAAGCGGATTTTCTAAAAATTGACATCGTTGCGTGAGTCCAGGTTTCGGCCAATAAAAAAGAGGCTCAATCTGCGGGGACATGTTAGAATATAAAAATATAATTCTCAATTCTTATCATAACTTTGTAGTTTTGGAATAATGGTTAGAGAGACTTTAAGACATGACATTTTAAGGCAGAGGAGAAATGTATTGGCTATGGTCCCTGTTCAATACAGTGTGAAGTATCGTAAATAAAGACCTTGTGTTTCTCATAATCACATACACATCTTATCCACCGTGATGGTGTTTCTAAAAGAACTAATCTATAACAAGTAATAAATGAGAATAGCTGAGACTATGGACATTGATCCCAAAGTATTTTAGATTAAGAGCATATGTTTCTCATAATTGCATTCAATTCATTTCTTCAACGTGCTTGTGAAGTATTTTGATAACAAACAATTATTTACTTCAAAGGGATACAAGGGATCCAAGAAGAATTTATCCACATGGAGGACCATAAGTGCTCTTTATATACCATAGTCCATAGAGAACAGAGCTTTCAGCTTTGTATATCTAGGATGCTATGAAGTTCCCTCTTTTAATTCTAGATCTTTTAGTCTGATATTATGATCCAAATCCATGTGCTTTACAGGTTCTTTACAAAAGTCGGTGTGACAACAGACTAAATGAGATCTCAGAAAGGGCATCTTCTGACAAACGTGAGGTACTTTTCTTTGAGAACTATCTACTTGCTCAGTGCTTCTTATACAGCATTTAGGAGGGGCAAAACATTACTGATAAATCATAGCAGTAGGTAGTCTGACATGAATATGTACAATGCAACATCAGATTTTAAGTATTGTTTAACAGATCAAGATATTTGATCTGGCATAATGAGTATCTGTATTACTAAAGGCTTTATGTAAATATTCTTCTGTGGTGTCCATCATGATGTTACTGTGTTCGTATTTGGTTGATGTTTGCGTACATTGTTGTGATCTTCAACCATTGCATTCTCAAAGATGGACATCACAGGGTATTCAATATAAATACATTTAACAAATTTGGTTATTAAGGTCTCTTATCTGATTGGTACCCTCATCCTTCCAGCTATTCATGCCATTGAAGTGAATGTAGACTGGAATCTTGGTCACAACTCACAACTTAGAGCAATATCTTTTCTGTAGGCTACTTAGCATTTTTTGTAATTTACATGATTTAGTGGCTGTAGCCTTAGCCATATTTTTTACTCCCTTCCTTCTGTTTTTTATTTTTTTATTTTTTGGGTGATTTTGTTTATTTTCTGCTTCCTAGATGTTTTTTTTTCCTTGCTATTGTTCAAGTGCTTTTATGTACTTTCCTTGGGAATACCTTTTGATAGTTCAGGCTATGGTTCCTGGTCAACAATGCCAGATCAAACATCTAGAAATCAGTTTCAAATCACCGTCTTCACTCTAATGTTAACATGCCTCAGTAGCACAAAGGATCTGAAAATATTAGCATTGGGTCTGATTAGATTCCCAGAGGCTATATTTGTTTTCTTTCTAGAAACCAACTTTCTTATTAGAGGAGCTCATCCTGATTCCCAGCAAAGTTTGTGGCAGATTTATGTACAAATAAAATTATACACCTTAGGATCCTTGCTTTTGGTGCCTTTGACCAAATTTATACATCAAGGAGGTGGCACATAAATTTAGAGATTTTTTTTCTCGAAGAAACATTTTTACAAGTTTGTGATTGCATATGATGTCATTTATGCATGCTTGCACTTCTATCTTGTACTTTTCTCGATATATCAACTAGTTCTGTTATCGCAGGATCTTTCTGCCAGTATACTTGGTATTTCTCTTTCTAGGATGCATGAAACTAAAGTTCAATTCCTCCAAACATATTTGCCTAGAGTCCCAACTGGCTTTCTAAAAAGAGAAGGAACATCCATTATTTTTGTCTACTTTAGTTTATTGATTATTCTTGAAGGATTCCAGTCAAAATACATCATATGCAAGTGCCTTGTGGTTTCTCTATCATATTTCTACATGATCTCTAGACTCTATAATCTATCATTTACTTTAAATGCTATACCGCAGCTTGGAATTATTTTCTACAATAAATCATTTAAACCAACTGTAGCACTACATGAAGACACACTGTCCTTGAATACTTTATTTTTATTCTGGTGAAGTGGGTTTATGACTTATGATACTAGAAAAGCAGCATATTGTCTAAACAAATGATGGCAGGAAGTGTTTTGATGTCATTAGAATATTTGGTTTGTCAACTGGAATCAAGTGATTCCATAACATTGACTTTCAGTAGAGGTTATATGTGGTATAACTTTAATACACTGAGCTCTACATGATAATGTCTTCTCCTTCTTAGCTATATCGGATTTAGGTTATTGTGGTTAATGAATTCCTATATTGCACTTGAAGAGTAACTTTTTACAAATACACCATCAACACCAGTGGACGAATTTTAACATCATTTCTTTTATGTTGAGGTGGGTCACTTGTATTATTGGAAGAAATGTGATTCACCACTTGTAAGTTGTGATAGTGACTAGTTGAATGCAAGAATCCAAACTTGAATTTATTTTTGTAGGTACCAAGATGGTCGTTGATCTTATAGTTTATAATTGTTCTTTTTTTTCTCTCTGTTGTTGATATGCCCGAATCATCATTGTATGAGTAGCAATGCTTTGACCCAATGCAACCCAAAAAGTTTGTTAAATTTGTGGGTCTGAGCATGTGGGCATGAAGTTCGCCTGCAACTTAAAGCTGACTGATGCCTGAAATTTACTGCTAGATGAAATATTATTGTTCTTCCAGTGTTTCCTTAATGCCCGACTCCTCTTGTCACAGCTTGTCATTTTTTCAAGTTAGATTAGTTATTTCATGAATCATGCGTTCTCCTTTGAATTGTCATAGAATGTTGAAACATTCTTAATCTTATAGAATATTTAATGAGTATTCTTGGAACTAGATGTTACCAAGAAATAAAATCTAGCTTCATTTCTCAGGTCGAGTCATTGGCTAAAAAGTATGAGGAGAAGTACAAACAAGTTGCAGATATAGCTTCAAAACTGACAGTGGAAGAAGCTACTTTTCGTCATATTCAGGTATTACTAGATAGCTAAGATAAGGTCCTGATAGGGAATTAGGGATACATTTTCATGTTTATGAATTTTCCTTTGTATTTTCAGAGCTTTGTCCAGTGTTCTCTATTGATCTCTTAGATCAATAAAATTAACCTTTTTTTTTGGCAGGAGAGGAAAGTGGAATTGCAAAATGCAATAGTCAAAATGGAGCAAGGTGGAAGTGTTGATGGTCTACTTCAGGTAAAGTTTGTTTATTCGTCTTTACTTGTTGCCTCATCATGCCAAATCTTTTTTTTTAATGCATTTCCAGGTTCGTGCTGATCGAATACAATCTGATCTTGACGATCTAGCAAAAGCTCTCAGTGTGCGTTCTAAACAACATGGTGTAGAAGTCAAGACAACTGCGTCAGTTGAGCTTCCTTTTGGTACGCTAAATTTACGATGGCCTATGTTTTCATCTTATCCCTGGTTTAGTTTTAATCTCTCATGAACAACTGGTTACATCTTTTAAGTTGAAGGTCCAAATAGGCATATAATTGTTATATGATTCATTCTCTTCGTCTCATGTTACAATTGTTATGGCATGACCCTTACATGTCTATGCAATTGAAAAACATGTAAATAAATGGTTTCTGTTAAATATAAATGTTAGGGGCAATTTCTTTCTTGGGATTTAGAAATAGCAAGCATAGTAGGAATCACCAATTTGGTCCCAGGAATGGCCCGAGGAATGGTCCCAGGGGAGAAACTGAGGTTTCACTTGCAATAAAATCCATGTTGTTTTATTCTTACTTTCCTTGCCTATGTACACCTTGCATTCTTTCTTTTTTTTTTTTTGAAATGGTTCATATATTATAAGTGACAAATGGCTATTTTATTTTATTCACTATCTTGAAGGTTGGCAACCTGGCATACAAGAGGGAGCAGTCGATTGGGATGAAGAATGGGATAAATTTGAAGATGAAGGTATGTCCCTTTGGCATCCATGAACATGTTTAAGCAAATTTTTTCGTCTTTTAAATTCTAGCTTTATGCCACTTTTCCATGATGCAAAGAGATCTAGAGGTACGCCTAAGAGAACTTTGTAACTTAATAGAGGAGATGACCCATAATAGAATGGAACGGAAGAGTAGGATTTATGTAGCCGAGCCCAAACATTTGGGATAAAGGCTTTGTTGTTGTTGTAAGCCATTGTTGTATGCCATTTTTCCATGATGACAATTATACATGTGAGGCCTACAAAGTTAGATGTTGCCTAATCTTCTTGCAGTTTTCTAACTAAAACATATTGATCTTAAGATTTATCTTAATTCCTTAGATTTTTACTTGTATATGCAACTATTAGCCATTTAGTTTGTGAGTTGATAAAGTTGTCAATTATCTGCTAAATGATGGTAAACCAGGATTGTCAGGGAGATCATAATAGGCACATTGTGTTATAGGAGTTCCATATACGAAAGTATATACTGGGCCATTGAACTCAATATGCAACTATCTATTATGGTTTATACTTCCTGGTATCCGTGTGATGCTGAGGCGGACTAGAACTTCTAAACCATTTATCAGATAACATCAAACAGGAAATCTTAAAAGACATTAACTGAGATGTTTCCAAACCTCTTTATGTTTTAAATGCTTGAGTTAATTCAAAACGGTAAACTTTGTGAAAGCTTTTTTTAAGGGCAGACCACTGAACTGTCTACTTGGATCGACAGTGGGATAAAAAGACAGTCTTTATAGATAAAAAAGATTTGAAGACCCATATTTATTGACAGTATTTGTAGAAAGTTTTCTTGATATGTGGAAGGAATCAAACCATTACGCCTGCCCCATTTTTTTTCTTTTCTTTTTTTCTTCTTTTTTCCTTGTCTTCAGTAGGGTTTTGTTGAGTATGAATTAGTGATGTTATCTGGTCAAGCAGTTGAACTCTTTTTGCATGTTCCATCTCTATGTTTTCTGTTCATATTCTACACGAAGATTATTATATTTTATTCTTAATATATATCATGGTTGTTAATGTATCTGCATAAAACCTTATCGCACTTCTCCCAGAGTTACCATATTAGTATACCTGGATTAATCTTTTCATACTTATCTCAGAAGCAGCGTTTGAACATCAATTTCATGATTGTTATATATGTTATGCATTAACTTTTGACGTTTAAACTTCCAGGATTTTCAATTGCGAAAGAACTTTCTGATGGACCTCAGGATGTAGTGGCCCCTCCAAAAAGCTCGCCTTCACTTTGGGGTGATGAGATATTTTCAGATGAAGTTTCTGTTGTTGAATCCCCTTCCCATATGTATGGAAACACAAATGAGCATATAACTGAGAATGGATCAGCAGATGCTCAGAGTGAAGGTGGATCAGCAAGAAGCCCACGTGGTAGTCCAGGTAGAAGTGCTTTTGATAGCCCTCGAGATTTCCACTCTCCATTGCATGATGTCTCACCCCATGCTAAAGATAGTAACAGGTATTGTTTCTTTATTTCCTCTTTTTCGCTTGATGGCACTTTCTTCACATTGTGAGCTTTTGTTAGTAACAAAGGTTGTTGCTCCCTCCACTTCAAAGTCTTCTTGGCATGTATGTAGGCATCTTCTGGTAGACTTGAGGATTCCAAGTTCCACTGCCAAATGTATGAATACTAATTGTCCTCCAAAAGAAAATTAAACAGCTACTTGTCCCCTCAGAACTCATCTTGAATATAAAATATTTGTGTTTTTTCAGTGAACTCATATTCAGTTAATGTGGTGATGTTGAATGTGTCTTGCCTCGTGCCTACATATTTGTTATTTCTCCATTTTTCAGTAAAATATGTTAGATAGAACCTTGGAGCATGCAACCTTCTTGCTGCCAAAGTTTTGAATTTAAGTTCAATTTGTAAGATTTGTCTTGTCCTCTAGATTACTAGAAATTAAAGTTCCCCCTCTCAAATCGCAATATCGAGAGAGAAAAAAATTTAAGCTTCTTATATTGGAGTGGTCATTCCTTCTTTTCATTTCCTGATCAATTTAATGGATGAATCTTCCTCGGTTTTCAGTTCATAGAAGTTGGTGTCTTCTGTTTCCGTAATGTGGCCAATATTTATGGTAACCAAGGAGGTTAAGCTTAGAATCAATTATTTGATTTAAGGAATGTGGTTACATATTTGTGTTTATAATCTACAAGCAATGATAGAGAGACTTATTCTCAAACTTCAACTATGGCTACTTGCTTTCACCTTATCTTATCTACTTACTTTTATGAATGTAATGCTTGGATTTGACATTTTACAACTTGTGCAGCGATCACGGCGGTGCTGAATCCACATTCTCTGGAGACAAGTTCGATGAGTCTTCATGGGGTGCGAACTTTGATGCTAATGATGATATGGATTCAGTTTGGGGTTTTAATACGAAGGTAACACATTCTCATGAGGTCATTTCAACTTCAAAATGTTAGCATATCTCAATAGTTAGGTGCCTTTATCTTATTTACAGGACACCTTTGGATCTGGAGATTTTGGTCTAAACCCAATCAAAGTAGACTCACCGAGCGCTAGCAGTGACTTTGGAAAAGAGAAAAGAAACTCAATCTTCGCAGATTCTGTTCCGAGCTCTCCCCTCTTCAATTCTGCCTCCCCCCCAAGTTTTAATGACAGATCAACCAACCACTCCTTCGACGCTTCAAGTCGATTTGATTCCTTCAATATGCACGATAGTGGATTATTCCAACAACGCGAGAGCCTTTCAAGGTTCGATTCTATTCGAAGTACAAGTGATTTTGGTCGCAGTACTGGTTATTCTTTTGATGATGGAGACCCTTTTGGCTCAACTGGACCATTCAAGTCTACCGAAAGCCATTCTCCAAGAAAAGAGTCTGATAGCTGGAGTGCTTTCTGAATGGTGAAATTTATGTGCTATATTTATGCCAAGATAGAAAGCGGGTTGCTTTTTGGATTACTATTCTCGAGGACGAAAGTTGAAATTTCTGTCTTTCCATCTGTAGATCTCATTCCGCATCAACTACTGGAAATTCGTTTATGTTGTGTGTTATTATTTTATGACTTGAGCATCGAAAGAAGATTGCGTTGTGATTGTTGCTCGGAAAATTAATAATGGTGTGTGCTACAGAGAATATATATTGATGTTGGGTGGTGTATACTCGATGAGTTATCGGTTTGTAAGCATTTTGATTGTACAATTTTGTAATAGCACTTGTTTGAATTGAACTATTGGTCTGTGGTGTGTACCAACTTGAGAGTACTTTGCAAAAGAGTGAGAGTTATCCAGTTCTCAAGTTTTTTTTGTGTCGTTATGGCAGTGATCTACTGTAAATGTATTGCAATACTTACAAAAATTGTATCCTCTTATCATGTAGTATCTAAGATTTGGTGATGTGTATGCCAGGTAATGAGAAAACACTGCGAATTGCGTCTAAATTATTTGCTCTTTGTAAGTTTGCACATTATTTTCTGAGACTGTTCTATTAAATACATAATGCGGCGCGGACTGCGTTTGATGATGCTAGAGTTTTTTTTTTTTAATTTATATTTGTGTGCACCTTTGCAATCACTATCATACCCACCAATCATTCAATGGATGATTGTGGTTTGTGTTGAATAAAAATTGAAGACGAGTGCAATGCGAGGGGGATACAATATTAGTTGTGGGAACGAATTACAATCATTTGATATTACAGGCGTATTATTAAAAAAAAGTGATTAAGTTTATTATTGAAAAAGTGATCTCCCCGGTTTCTATAGTCCAAATTCTTTTCAGTCCTCGATAAAAAGAGATTGGGTAAATATTACAAAACATCCCTTAACTTTGAACGGTCATCAAAAACCCCCTTTAACTTGAAGATTTTATCGTGTTAATCTCAAGAAATTAGGGTTCACACTTAGAGGGGAGTTTCTTGAGAAGTTAAAGGTGCTTTTCTGATAACCGCTAAATGTAAGGGGGTTTTTTGATATTTTCAAAGTTAGAAAATGGTTGAAATAGCAATTTGCGGTCAGGATTTGCGTGCGTTCTGTTTTAGAGCTGACAATGAACACTGAACTTTCGTAGCACCAATTGCTTGTATTGCACACCATGCAAGTGGGTAAAACCAGGGGTTCATTAGATTTCTTCTAGGCTGTCAATTTGCACAAGGGATTTGACTGGTTCTGTTTGTTGAAGACAAAATGAGGGGTCGCAAAAAAAAAAGACGACTAAATTGAGCTTAAAAGTTTCTCCGTTCTATCACTTATATACCACAAGTTTTATTTTGTGGCAGAAAAATATCATAAGCTGTTAAAAAAGGGCACGCTGGTACCTTTGATCATGCAAACGTGAAAATTTTTATCTGAATGTTCCCGTATGACACTAACATATTAATTTTATACCTTTCTAACCGTTAGTATTTATTAAGTTTAGCATTAGACATGTCCCAACGCTATTTTAGAGTTAAATTAAGAAAAGTTTAGAAAAGAATTTTGATTGATATAATAATAGATTTAACAAATATTAATAGTTAAAAAGCTCTAAAATTAGCATGTAAGTATTATAGAGAAACATCCGGGTAAAATTTTCACGTTTACATGATCGATGGTACTAATATGTCAATTTTTTAACAATTTATAATATTTTTTTAATCAAAATACAACTTATGGTATATAAGTGACAAAGCAGAAAAAGTTCGTGGCATTTAAGTGCAATTTACCTAAAAATCCTAAGAGAACTCTATATAGAAAATCATATAGGAAGTAAGACAATGGAAAATCATATAAGAAGTGAGGCGGTTGTGATTTGTGTCTCATTCAGAATTAGATTTGAATAATAACATTTCTGTTGGGTTACTTAGATTAATGCAGCATAAGAAAAATTTAGATTAATGAAACCACACATTAGTTATTAACTCATTTCATGCGCACGTATCAGGATGCTTTCATTTCTCTGAAAAACTAGGAGATATCTAACGAGAAGTCAATAAACATGTGCCTTATTTTCTCACAAAAGCCTAAGGCTATTTATTTAGGAGAAAACCGAAAATCTCAATATTAATTGCTCATTATGCTTTTCCAAAACAAAGCAGCATCTTTCATTCAACAACCATTTTGTAACAAACAAACTGCATTCATAACCTCATCAAGGAAACAGAGCACTCTTAGAACAATACAAAAATTTATCATTAAACCACCAACAACAATAACTCACATTTGATTGGAATGCAATCTAGATGGGATGAGATAAGCTAATCTATTACATCCTCTAACTACTACTTTTCCAAAGGGGTTGCCATTCTCCAACCAAATGAACGGACAAAAGACCAAACCTCCTACTAAACAAAACTCTAACATAATCATGATTTCATCAACAAATCAAACCTTAGCCCAACAAAATACCCCTTGCAATGAAATTACTGGTTTTGCTTGAGATTATCCTTTACTCAATGCACTGATATAAAGATTGAGGATTATCCTTTACTCAATGCACCATTAATGCAGAAAAAAAAACTCCCCCTACATTCACCTCCCTCAAGAAAATACGAGGAAACACAATAAACATGTGCCATATATAGGATAACAACCTAAAAACTCCATGTGTTTCAATATACATGCACTTTATAAACAAAGCATCGTCCTTTATTCAAACATCCCATTTTTGGGTAACAACATGCGCTCATGCATTCACCATAAGCCACAACATCACAAAGTACACACAACATTGTTGAGACACCACAAAAATTTCTCATGAAAACACACAAGAGTAGCAACACTTTCACATTGAATTGGTGTCCAAATTGGAGGAGATGCCCAATTCTTCCTCCTCCAATCCACACTAGGACCGCGATTATTCATCACCAGCCTTATTATAATCTAACAATCTTAATCCATGACATCTCTTAACAACTAAGGTCTTCTCCTCTCCAACCAAATACAGAGACAGAGACCCACTTACTATACAAACCCAGATCCTCAATGCAGGGTCTCGTAACCAAATCAGACCTTGGAAGAAAAGAAAATCTCTTGCAGAGAGGACCAAGTGCCGGAAACAGCAACGACAGCCCCGACGAGAACGATCGAGATATCCGCCGCCGCCTCAACCCAATTCATCTCAGACCCAAACACCTTCAAATGGAACAACGCGGGCAGCACAAACCCGAGCATGCAGCAAACGCTGCTCCCAACGAGCGATAGGAAATCGGCGAAATTAGGCACAAACATCGCCACCAAGCTCACCGCCAAAACAAGCGACCATCTCAGCCACCAGCAGTACCTCTTCTCACAAACCCATCTCTCTGCGACCTCGAACACGGGGTGCATCATTATGGGGAATGTGAAGAACAAGTTTACACATAGGCCCAACTGAACTATGATGGTAACAGCTCCACTCCCAAAGTTTGTAGTGATTATATCCCTCGTGTCTTCTCCAAATGCGAAATACCCGAGAGCTCCGAAGAGAGCATAGCTTATCGATATGATCCCCATCGAGATACCAAGAGTGAACCCAAATTTCTCTTTGCTTTGAGCTTCTTGCTCAAGAGGAAGAACCATTCCAATCCCTTCGAAGGCGAAGACGGCGACGCCGAGCCCGTAAAGCACAGGAGAGAATCCATTAAACGCTACAGTGTGAGGGTTTCGATCGAGAAAGATGGCGAAATCTTCGCCCATTACAACACCCATCGCCCCGATGTCGACGATGTCAGCGAAGATGCTCAGCGGGGCGAGGTGGGTTAGGGTTTTGATCGAATTGAGGCCCAATTGGAAAGGTACCATGGACCAAATATAGATCGATTTCGGGGTCAAGAGGAACAAAGATTGGATTTTGAAGAGATGGGCAAGCGTGTTTGAGATAAAGATTAGGTACCCAACGCAGAACCCGGCCTGAGAGAGGACGATCATGGCGTCGACGGAGTTGCGGCCGAGGGGGCCGGCGACCGCGAAGCCGAGATCGCCGAAAGATGCGATCTTTGAGAAGGGGAGGTCACGGTCGAGGCGGCGGCGGATGCGGACGAGGAGGAGCATGCAGTGGAAAGTTAAGGTCCCGACGAGGAGAAGCATGAGCATGCCGGCGGCCCAGCCGGTGCGCGCGAAGGTGTACGGGAGGCCGAGGACTCCGGCTCCGACGATGGCGATGAAGACGTTGGCGAAGGTCTTGGGTTGAGAGGAAAGGTGCGATTTTTCGAGGAGAGGGACGGCGGCGGAGGGGGAGGTGGCGGTTGGGAGGGAGTAATTGGAGGAGCTCGCCTCGTTTTCGAACCCCATTGGATTTGATTTTGGTCGATTGATTTGGGATCAGAACGATTAGGGTTTGAGAATTGGGGAAAATTTTGGGGATTTTTTTTTTTTTTTTTTTTTAATGTAGGAGAGAAATTGTTGGGGGAGCGGAAATGAGGGGCTTTGGTTTGGTTATATAAAAAGAAGGGGTGAAGAAGAGGAAGATGACGAATGGGGTATTTTGGTAATTTCATGGGAGAGGTGGGGCCCACGGATTTAAGATGATTGCTTTATTTCTAATTAAAGTTGAAAATAAGGTACGGAAGCTGCATGCTAAGTTCGTATGTTTTTTTAAAGCAGCATGAACAAATGGGAAATGATTCCGTAACAACAAAAAAAAAGTAAGTCAAAAATAAAAAAAAGTTCGATTCAAATTCAATTTGGTTGGTTCAGATGCAGCTGTGATAACTGAATTCCAGCAATCCAGATCAAGATGATAAATTTTGACAAGGGGAGTGTGATAAGTCGTATTTATTTTTGCATTATTTATTTGAGTAATTATAATGTTATTATATTGATTGGTTGGTTCAGATGCAGTTGTGATAACTGAATCCAGCTATCGAGATCAAGATGATAAATTTTGATAAGGAGAGTGTGATAAGTAGCATTTATTTTTGCATTATTTATTTGAGTAATTATAATGTTATTATATTGATGATTCTGAAGTTTGTGTATCTACACCGGTAATTTTAATATTACTAATTGTAACTACGCTGGTGAGCCTAAAGCCTAGAAAAAGCCAACTCTTTACAATCCGTATACTCAAGGTTACCTATATAAATACAATACCCCAAGGATCACCGATATAGTTACATAATATCTCAAAATGCTGCGTTGTTGTCACGCCCCGCTTCTCAAAATACACGGAAACGGGACGCGAACAAGCCCGCGACGTATTAGATTTGGGAGTATAAAATTTAAAACTTTTCTCCTCAACCTAATACGCCAAGCGTCAAGAAAATATAATACAAATCACAGGTC
>JBAKGM010000002.1:2544562-2563269 GCA_037177215.1 Asparagus racemosus
TTTCTCGCCGCGAAGCTGACGTGGCGAGAAAGTGGGTCGGTTTTTGTAATAAAAACATAACTGCGTCGATTTTTTTTTAAAAAAATTAAAATGAGTTTATTTTGAAAATTTGTTCTTTTGACTAATACATTAGGGACTTATATTGAAGTTTTGCCTTTTTCCTCAATATTAGCCCACAAATCTCTCGCAAATCTTCCATGTTTTGGGACTAGTCCCCCAAGTCTTTGTATTTTGAAGCTATTCTCCCAAAACTTTTTTATGTGTCTTAAAATTAGACCTTTTAGTTAGTAGTCGGTTGAGATTTATTTTTGGGTGTAATATTTGTCACAGTTCTATACATTCCAACTTGTGAGTGTGATTTAGTGACTAGGATGGGGACCAAAGTGCAAATTTAGATTCTCTGGACTGTGTGCATGGTTTTGATTGCTCAGGTCATAACTTTCTTCAGAAAAGTCCAAATGATTTCCTATCTGAAGTTCTGCATCAGTATCTAAGTCTAGTTTCCATCAAGACCAATTTTGCATAATTTGAATATTCGTGCTAAAAGTTATGGCGAGAATACTGAAGAGTGGTCAAATATCAACGGCGTGAAGTCTTTTGAATTTCCTAAGTTTTAATTAGTCTTTTAGTTTCTCAATGTCATTAAGTGTCTTTTAGATGCACGAATCTTTTACGCTTAAAGGGTTGTTTCAAGCCCATAAATAGATTTGAAATCTAATTGGAAAGTCATGTTGTTGAGTTGATTAAGATTAAACTTTGTGTTTCTATCATTTTAGTGGATTCCATTAAGTGCGAGTGTTTATATGATAACTAAAAATATTTAAAAAGCTTTAGATGACAAATTTCACAGTATAGAGGTTTGGAACTAATTTCAGATTGTGACGGATTTTGGAACTGATATCAGAAAAAACCACTCTTAGAAAAAAGAAATTGGATTACAATGTATTTTGATGATAAAATTCAAGATTATAGAAGCTTATTAGAACCCACCAACTGTCCGAGTCACCCGCAGTGGGCAAATATTCGTAGAACTAAACTATTACACGCACTAGTTATCTAGTTCTTCAGCAATACTCCAACTCTTATCGGGTATGGATCTGATCCGGATTCTTACCTGTTTTAACGGGTTCCTAACGGATCCAGACCGTAACCCCAACCCAAAATCTCAGCCGATATATGTCCCCGTTCCGTAAATCCCTTCACGCCCACAAGACGCAAAGCTCTTATTTACCAATTTTTTTTTGTAAATCTTGAGAATTTTTCTGAGAGCTTTGGGCTCTCGCTTGAACTCTGGTTTCAGGTCAGTCCATTAATATTCGCGATTTTCTCAATCTTTAGATTCCTAATTTCAGTTTCTAGGGTTTTCTTTGAAGCAGTATATGTTGATTTTAAACTTATTCCCCAAAAAAACAAAATAAAAATAAATAAATAATCTTTGTTTGGGTTTTGGGTCGTCAACAGTGTGAGGGAAAATGGATGATAATGAGTAAAACATCCCGAGATCTTTCAAGGTTAATGCAACTTAGATGAAACAATTAGATCCTAGTTAACTTGGAACCCAAATTAATTTATTAATTTTTTGTGAAAAACCAAAAGCTGCAACCTTGACAAGTTTAAGGTGTTTACAATTGGGAATAGGATTAGATAAAATTTTATTAAGATGGTTACATGTGATAAGATTGATTGCTGCGGTGGTAGCTTGAATTGGGGCATAACATTTTCAATGGGAATATAAAGATATAATGATATAATAACTGTTGAATTAGAAAGGAAGCTGACCCTTCGAGCAAGAACGAGATAATGGGTTTGTATATCTAGTTCAGAATTTTAGCATAGAAGTTTAACGTGGTATTAAAGAAATTCTGTGAAGTTGGAATTGTCAAATATTTAGGGTTGTGCTGGACCTAAATATAAGTGCAATGGGCGCAATCTCAAGTTAGTAGAGTTACATTTTGTCATGAATTGTAATCTGGTATTTCAATGATTATGACACAATCGCTTTAAGTGTTAGTAGTGTTACACATTGAGAAGAAAATGAGTTTTTTCATTGAATTCAGACATTGTGCCAAGGAATATCCCTAAGAGATGTTGGATGGTCATTGTTGTAGTTGATGATTACTGATAAGCTAATATAATCACTGTTGTTATGATGCACTTCCTATAATGTGTGATGAATTGAGAAAATGATGCTCTGACGTTCTGTATATCTACATACGCCCGAAAGTTTTAGACGTGGTTCTGGTTCTGTGAGTAATGTTCTCTTTTGTCATAAATCAGGCAAGGACATGATCTAGAATAACGTGGATGGCAATACTATCAAGGAATAATGAATTAATTATTAGGATGGCGTTTGTTTTGGACGTTCATACATTATTGAAGTCTAATGGGTTTAAGTTGCTGTGTATTCTGGTTGCCAAGTCATCTGCTGTAGGTCATACTTTGTTCTATGATTAACCGCTACATTTGTAATATATCTAGGGTTTTTACATGAAAAGCACCTCAAGTTTTGTCCAAATTGATACTTACCACATTTATTTTTTATTTTTGAGCAAAACCACCTATATTTGCTTACATGTTTGCAATGTCACACCTTAAACACTATTCAGCTCAAAAAATTCAAAAATACTCATTTTACCCCTGATCTTTCCCCCTCATCCCCCCTCCCCGTACTCCGCCTCCTCCCTTTCCTCCCCTCTCCCCCTCCCCTCCCCATCCTCCACCTCCTCCCTTCCCTCCCCTCTCCCCCTCCCCATCCTCCTCCACCTTCTTTGCCATCTTCTCCACCTCAAGGATTTCTGGATACCCCAGCACATTCTCTCCTCTCCTCCCCCTCCACCTCCTCCTTTCCCCCTCCCTGTCCCTCTCCACCATCTTCTTGGCCTCTTGGGTTTTTCCAAATCCTAACCTCTTCTCTCCTCCCCCTACACCAATGCCCCCTTCCACCTCCATCCTCCTCCTCCATCCTCATATTCTTCCTCCCCTCCTCCTCCCTCTCCACTCTCGCTGCCGACCTCCTCTCCTGCTGCCGACCCATCACCGCCAACCTTCTTTCCCCTCTCTCCTTCCTCTCCTCCTCCTCTTCTTCCCCTTTTAAGTTAGATTGGGGGATATAATAGGAATTTTAGGTTTTTTTAAACTAAAAATACCAAAAATTGTGATATTGCAAACATGTAAAAATATAGGTAAAAATAAAGGTGGTAAGTATCAATTTGGACAAAGTTAAGGTGTTTTTCATGTAAAAACCCATATATCTATATCTTGATTCCAGTCTTCTAAGGAGAATTTGATTGATGTTTTGACTTTTGAATTATGAATTAAGGATTGAGTGGCAGGTTAGGTGTGCTTGCTTTAAATTCTAAGGTGATGGTTGGCCTTTTTAGATTTATTTTATTTTATTTTATTTTTGGATTTTTTGGATATTAGTTTCTTAAATCTTTACTGTTTTGAAATTAGTTCGTCAAATTATTGAAATTGCTATTAGGCCCCCCAGATCTTATATATTCCAACTGCTGCTTTTGATTGGAAATTCTTGGTGACAATTATGAGAATTGGGGGTCACATAATAGCAATTTCAATGTTTTGAGGGACTAATTTTGAGACAATTTATAAGAATTAGGGGGTCTAATAACTAATCTAAATATTTGATGGACTCATTTCAAAATGTTAAAAATGTAAGGGTCTAGTGTTGAAAAAACGTTACTGACGATGTTGCACTATATTTCTGCACATAATTCAGTCTGGTTGTAGTCCAATCCAATGAACCATTCACAATTCCTTCATCGGACATACACGCACACACAAACAAATGAAAGAAAAGGAGGAGGGAGTAAAAGTAACTATCAGTTATGCTCTCCTGAAATCCTCCCACTTTTCTTAAGGTTGCTTTTATTGAAATGTATTTGCTTTAGCTGAGCTCCTCTTTGATAAGTATCTGAGTGTTTTGCCTTATGAGGTAAGTGTTTGGTTAAGTTCTCAAGGAGGAGAACAATGCGAACATTCTCATTTCCAACTTCTTTCATACTACATGCCTACGGCACCTGTATCAACTCTAAATTGTGCAACTAAAATGCAGGATTTCAGAGGTATGGCTGATGAGAATTGTGAAAGCAGACTCTATGTTGGTAATCTTGACCATAGAATCACAGAGTAAGATTAATATTGTTCCTTTATTCAAGTTTGAGCTATTAAATTTGGGTTAGTTGCTCATGGACCCCTGTAGTGTTGTTTTGAACTTACTACCCATGTAGTTTCATTGCTGCAGATATACCCTGGGTTATTTTTTTGAACTCTTCTTCCCCCAGCTAAACTCACTAATTTTACCCAGGGGCAAATATCTGCCAAAATTTCACCAGGGGTAAAAGAGTCAAAAAAATTAGCCAATGAGGAGTTTATAGGCAACAATGAAACTACATTTCTCGTAAGTGTAAATCAGTGACACTACAAGGGGTGTATGCGCAATCAACCCTTTAAATTTCTATGTTTATTAATAATGCATGCTAAATTTACAGGGCTCATGTGTTAAAGATGTTTTCCCCTTTTGGGAAGATTGTATCCGAGGATTTCTTGTGGCACACCCGTGGCCCTAAACGTGGAGAACCACGTGGTTATGCTTTTATCGAGTACAGTACTAAAGAGGTACCCTACATTCTAAACATCAGAGTCTCTAGGGTAAATTACAGAAAACCCCCTAAGGTATGCATGAGTGACATGAAATCCCCCAAATGTTTTAAATTATAGAATTAACTTTGCTGAAAAATCTATCATAATAGGATACGACAATGAAAAGTACTCTCATGTAAACATATATATGCATTATATTGAAAATTGGTGATATGGGGATTTTCTGTAATTTATCCTAATCTATTCAATTGGGCAAATTATCTAATTTTTGTTACTTGAAGTGAGCAAGCAGGAAGCCCAACTAGCGAAAACAAAGATGAATGGGAAGTTGGCATGTGGACGCCCTCTTGTTGTTCGATTTGCTAGTGAGAAGTGCTCTGCCGATGCAGCAGATCCCCGTAAAACTTCCACTGATTTGAAGAATTCAAGCTCTGGAAACAGCACATCAGGTCAAGTGAACCGAAATGCTAAGATTGCAGCAATTAAGAATAAGTTGAAGTGTTTGGAAGAAGAAGGCTGCAGCATGAAGAAACCAAAGCTTGCAGAGAGCAGTTCTTTAAAGCTTGGGGACCATTCTGAAAGAGCCAAAGATTGAACGGTTGGTAGTATTCGCTAAAGATTTTCCTCAAGCATGCTGTTAGTGATTTCAGTTTTTTAAATTGAGAATCTCCAGTCTGATCATGTAATGCTGTTGAAACTGTGTTCTTATGATTGCAATTTAGAGTTAATATGTACCTTTGCTGGATATTATCTGCTTCTTTTAGGTACCGATATTGTTCACCATATAAAAGAACACCATATAAAAGAATAATATTAACTAAAATAAATGCAAACAAATACAACTCTTAAATGTTATCAGCGTGCATTGGCCTTCAGCAAATGATTGCTATGCCTAATCTTCTGTAGATTCAGAATCATCTTCCTCACTGGCCAGCTCATATGCTCGCTTCAGTAACATATCCATGTAATGGTCATATGCTTCCCTTTTCATGTCTATGTGCATTTCCGCCTGCCATCATTTAGAAAAACAATCATTACAGTCAAGTTCTGATTGAACCAGATAGCGAAAGGCGAACAAAAATCTCGTAAAAACCCTCGAGCCTTTACTTGAAGATTCAGAAGTTGAATTGCATGTTGCAAGGGAAACTACATCCCTAAGTATGTATAAACATGCTGAAGGTGCAGTAATAATCTTAGATGTGCAAGCTAATAAACTGGCGCCTCAGCGAATCGATGCTAATGGGTAGCTATTATTATGTTAGGAGGTCAGACTTTATATGCACATAGTAAGTTAGCATATTCATCAAATTAACAGTTATATCAGCTGGTTATAGTAGTATATTATTAATAGAAACTCAAAGAGAATTGTTAAGCCATCTTGATATATAACAGGGTCACAATCATACGCTACAACAAATGATAACTGAAACTTTGAGGAACGGCGAAAGCGAGCATCACCATTTAGAGAAAAAAGAATAATCCTAGTGTCTTATTCCACATTGTTACCACATTGCTCATCTTTGAATGAATAATGTGGATATGCTACCTTCTAATCTGCATCATGGAAGAAATTTTTGCTATGGCAATTATTGTCGAAGTTATCTCGTCGTTAATCACGAGGAAATAAGTAAGCTTAAACATAACAAATATCATTACCAAAAGGCATTTTCATCATTGCATCTCTTATGACAATGATTCTTATGAAGCCTACCTCTGATTTCTGCCTTTGGCATTCCATCTCAATTCCTTCATCCCCGTCGTGATAATAATCGCGTTCATAAGAATCATTCTCCATTATTTTGCTGACAGTTCTCAAAATTTCCAAGGCTCTTTCTCTCTGATGTTAGCCACAATGCTCACTAATCAAACTTTATCTCTATATTTATAGGCTAATCTATGTTTTAACCTTACCATTAAATGTTCAAGTGCTCCAAAAATTCCGGCTTTGGCCTGCACAACAAGGACTGAATCATTCTCACAGTTCAGGCATCAAATGAGGATAATACTGTAAAAGATCTTTTCTTGATTTGCAAATTGTGCCTCAAATCTCATCGGTTTCCTTTGAATGCCAAATTGCAGCACTAGAGAACTAATCACTTTTAGCTTTTATTCATTGGCCTATAGAGATATTTGGAGTGATCATAAAAAACATAGTTAAAGTCTAGATTTTGTCCCATATCATGAACTATTGCGTGTCAAATTTCTAATTATGGTCATGTAGTTGTTTGGCTTGCACTTTTGCCAGATTATTTTGTACGAGATTTTGTGTAGAGGGTCCTACTTGTTGATGAATGCCCAAAATTGTTTCCCTGGCAGTGACCAGGTCACAAGGTGAAGTTGTTTGTAGCTAACATTAAAAAGCATTTTGTTAGAGAAAATTATGTATAAATGAGAGTTAACATGCCAACTATGTAACAAAATATTAATACTAGAATAATGGGGGAAGACTAAATCATGAGGTTGATTTCATACTATGAAGACTTTGACAGCTAATATATTTTGGCCACAGGCTTAGTAGAGTTAAGCTAGAGCAAGATGAGGAAATATGCTGAGGCTTGTCCTGGAAAATTATCGATCGCTGAGAATTATGGAGAACAAGAATGTTGCAATTATTTTCATAAGCAAAATAGTTGCAAAAACTTGAGGTCAAAACCCACAACTGTTGCTTGGAATTTCTTCGCTTCCAAACTGATGCAAGATGAATGGAAAATCCTTATTTCTCCTCATTTTTAAATTTCTCCCGTCTGAAACTATATCTTATATGGTAAACATAACACCATCCTGCTTTCTCAGGAAATTAGGGTTTGAATATATTTCGTTTATCAGTTTGAGTTTTCTTTTGGTTATATGTTTAATGAGTTTGACCCTTTTTATTTTTAAGGACAAATGAACTATTATTGTTACCGATATACATACAAATGTACTATTGTGCAATTTTTCTCATCCCTAAAACTTTAAAGAAGTTAATGAGTTAATAAGTTCCACTGAGTATGATCTCTGAAAGTACCAATTGATGTTTTTGCCAGTAGTTTCTTGGCTTATGTTTTTACTCCTAAAGGGGTTTCTACAACTTTATGAAAGAAAAAGTTCAGCAAAATCAAGAACATCATTGCTTGGTTCTCTCAAAAACTATTATCGTTACCGATATATGTACAAATGTACATATGTGTTGTACATTGCTCACATCAAATGAGTATAGTTCCAACTTTATGTTGCAAACATGAAATTATGCATCATCATCATCATCTTCTGACTCTTCTGAATCTATTTCTTCATTGACAATGTCATGAGCTCGCTTCAACAACATAGCCATGTATTGATCATATGCTTCCTTTTTACTCTCCAGATGCATCTCTACCTGCATTTTTGCATGAGAAAAAAGGCGATAAGATAAATTAACATGTGTATTCCAATTTCATCTCAAAACCTTAGTAATTACCTCTGATTGATCACTTTCATCCTCTTCAGTTTCATCTCCATCCGAGTTGTAATTCTCATCAAATGAATCACTATCCATTTACCTAATATCCCCTTGCTTTTTCTTTTCCTATTTATTTATTTATTTATTTAACGAACTATTTCTCTTTACATTTTTTCTTCAAGCAAACCTCTGTATTTATACACAAATTTTGGTTTGCTGGTCTCCACCAGAGCGAAATTAGTAGTCTAATTATGCTAAGCCCTTGTTTTTCCCGTGCTTGGCCTGCATGAGAATCCAAATTTGGTCGAGAATTTTGCTTAAGAATTTCAAATATATGCAATGTTTGAATCAAATGTCAATTCCTAAAGTAAGAGGACATGGACTTTTGATAAGCGTCAGCCAAAGCCCATGCTAATGTCTCATCAAAATTTCCAATTATTCTAAGTTGAAGCTCATCCACGTCTGGTTGTTGATAGCTCAAACTTAGGCGGGTATTGTGAAACCACCAAAATTGCTGCATAAATTTCTGTATGTCCTTTTAGGTAACTTGCTCAGAGTATTATGTGTCCACATTGATATTGCAGTTGGCAAAATTTGTTTGTTTAGCAGTTTCCAAAATACTTTGTACGAGAAAATTATGACATGCCCAATATTTGATAACATCAATTCAATGCACCTTGGATAGGAGACTAGGTCGAGGACCGGTTCTTATTGGTATTTATGTGTCGGCAAAAGTTTAGTGGAGATTCTGAATGTATCAATCAATTCATTTAGATTCTTAATGTTTGGAAGTTATCAATGGGGGTCCCTAACGTTACATTTATTCTCAGCATGGATCCTTTCTATAAAGCTCATTTAACTTTTATTGACATGGCTCTGCCATGTCAGCAAAAACATTAGTGAAAGTCCAAGTTCAATATAAACTTATAATTTCACTAATGTTCTTTGGTATTGGAATTGTAATTTCACTAAACTTTTTGCTGAAGTGGTAGTGATATGAAATGATTACATCATCACTACATCAGTAGTATTTAATAGAAGTTTGTAAAAAAGACCCAAGCTTGTGATGAAGGTAACATTAGGAATCTCCATTTATGACTTTTAAAAATTAAGGACTCAAATGATATTTGGTCAATACATCAGGATCCCCGCTGAAGTTTTGCCTTGTTCGTGGATACATATTTAATAATTAGCTTAGAAGCTTCTATTTACATAGCAAGTGTAGAAGAACGCAGTTTGCCATTTCATAGAGAATGTAAATTAAAAATAAAGACGTGGCAATATACTCATTGTTTGAAATTTGATTAAGAAGGGAAATCTAGCATAGTAAGTATTCTTTGCGACTCTAAACCATTTTTCATAAAGGGAAAAAACTCAACTGAAATACAACTCCGTATATTCATTTCGAGTTATCACTTCAAATGTAACGGAATCATGAATAGAAGTTTTGATCAGAATAGTCTAGCTCTCAAACTAAATATAATATTGATCCCTTGAATTAGTCTTACTTGAGTATTTTCTTCTCATATTTTTGTAGTTGCTATTTATTCCTTTGGTTAGTATCCACCTCCATCATGGAAAATACTATTTTAATTGCAATAGTTTTTAGATGTTATTCCCATTGTACATTTATTCTCTCATCATATGTTGAAAAACTAACAATACAAAAAGCAAAAGAATTCCAATTATTAGAGAGCGAATCCACCCCAACAAAACTCAACCTCAAATCTTAAACCCAACCCAAATTAGACCCCGAACTCAATCTGAATTAACCGTTTCTGAGAAAACTTAATTACTAATTTGCCCCATGTACAAGTGTCCTCAGTTGCAGAATCTACCAAAAATTGGAACCAAACCTCCTCCACTTCTGCATGGCTATAACTTCATTTTTACACCCAATCTTACAATATCTGACATTATTTATTATTTACCAATCTTATAATATCAGACGCAACAACCACCATTATTAAATCAATCTATGATGCATATCTCTAATAACATTTCACTTGAGTCAGGCTCCCTACTTCTGTTAATTCCATTGTTCAAACATTTTTTTCGCCTTCTCATTTTGGAGTCTTTTAAGTTTCAGATGTGTTTGATATAAATAGGCAGGCCAAATTCATAAGAGCAGACACAACCAAAGATCACAAAAGCCATCATTCTCAGCTTATAACACTATGAGCTAGGACGAGATTTTCAACAATCTCATGGATTTAATGAAAGAGATGGGATTCACAGACAGGAGATCGATACCGAAGAGGGGACTGATACACGGAGCCAAATGCTTTAGGATGATACACGCTATTGTGTCGATATAGAGAAAGAGGTTGTAAAATGATTTTACACATCGCAATGTAGAGGCGATATTCGAGGGAACTGTTACAAATTGTTTCCATAAAGTACTACTGATGGTGTAAGTAATGCATATTTTCTCCAAATTCTCTCAACCCGGTAATTTTTTTTCCAAAATCAATCCCTCTTTGAGTACAGTACAGGAACCAAGTAGAATCAATCAAGGGGGGCAAAAAAAAATTCAAACATAACATTTTTACTGAGGGTCAGGTCATAATACAAACACAATGTTAGCACCCAGTCAACGTACTAGCACTCTCTGTAAGCTTTTGTTTCCACAGCAAGTTTGTAAAGAATTTTAAGATATTTTATACAGTTTCAACCACAAAACTAACAAATTTCCCTCCCTACTCGTACACAAATCAAACAACAATCTATGATACAACCGAATCAAACGTTCCCTCAAATATGATGATCCGAGCTCTGTTGCCGCGTCAGTAAAGATCCGTCGTCATCTTCATTTGAAAACTCGGGGGCACTACTCGAAGGCTTGGCACCAACTGAGGTGAGTTTTTTAAACCATGCACCTTGAAACCTGGGACTGTCTCTTGCTTGATTGTTTGGGGACTCAGGTGTCGCTGGAGAGTTGACGCCGAGGCCTGCCATGAATTTGTAGGCCACCTTGCTGGCAGTTACAATTTCCATCTTTGCTTGCCTTAGCTGAAATTTGTGAAGAAAAACCACATGGAAGAAGCAGCGAGTAGAAGAGAGAAGCAAAAATAAATATCATTAAGAGTGAGTGATTTACGGTATAAGAGCTGCACGTGTAACCCATGTGCGCGTGCAAAAAATGTGTATAAGAAAATATGGGGGAAGCAATACAAAGCCGTGAACTCTGGCTATAAGCATTATAGTAGATGAAAATTACATGTGGCATTTAATAAAGGGTTAATTGCACACAGAGCCCCTGTTTTATTGGGCTCGCCAATTATTACTCTGAACTTTTAAATATGCACATAAACCCCTTTAGATGTGAACGGAGTTAAAGCTCCATTAAAACTCAGTATCACGTGGGTCTCCTGTGTGATGCTAAATGATCGAAAAGCCCTCTGGTCTTAAGGATAAAAGAATGTCATTTTGGGTTCCTTCAGTTTTACACTATTAATACTAATCCAGTCCATATCAGAACCCTCCACTTTGTTTATTCTGCTGACAATATATGACCTTCGCCTGTTGATCTGCTAAAGCTTGCAAATTGCAATGGCGTTATTCTCACATTAACATATTAAAAATCACTTGGGCCTTTTCTTGCTAATCCATCATCAGCAATAATATTTTCTTAAGGGGGGTGGTGATGAAAGACGCAGAGGGTGAGAGGATGGCAATGGAGGCGGTGATGGCGGTAGCGAGAAGGGGATCATGGAGAAGGTGGATCTTGAAGATGGTAGGGTTCTTCCCAATGTTCCCATCATTAGTAGTAATGGCTACGAGGGAAGAAATGAAGAGAATTTGAAGGTAATTTGATATTGTTGTTTTTTTATTAAAAATAATAATTGTTGTTTTTTGGTCGATAGTTGTCAAAAGTTGATTCGGACCAGGAGGGAACAAAAAGAGGTAGTGCAGTTGGCGCCGATAGGGGCAACATTAGAACACAAACATTATGCAAAACTGTAACATATAAATATCCGCAGCAATATTTTCAGAGTTTCAAGGAGAATGACCGCAAAGAAATCGTCATAGTTGACCTCCTCAAAATAGCTATTCCTTCATCCTTAAGTAGTCCTCCGCCAGAGTAATAAAAGGGGTAGTTTCCACTGATGGTTTTCCCTCATCCATTAACTCTCGGATCTTTTTAATTGTCATGTATCTAGTATCTACTTGGGACCCCTCGTCGATAGGTTTTACCATGGTCAACCATAATCACACTAATATATAAAATTGTGCAGACGAAATGAAAGAAAAATGATTTGACTACATTTACCACTCATGGTCATTTTAACATTCAAAGTACAGAATAGTAAAGTGAACAAAACAGAAAGTCATATGAGCAGTCTGGATACATTATTTACAAAAATGAACAGAAATTTGTTATCAGTTAAGATGTGCTGGCTACATTCATAGAAATTATTTGACAAAATGAAGGGTGGGTAATAATTCCAAAATCATAACTCCAAGTGAAACTAAACAAATTTAAGTAGCACGAGGAGAAAGTTACTTATAAAGTTTCAAATTAACTGCTAACGAAATCCACAAGGCCCTTGTACTACATTATAGCCATCCTAAAACGACAAAGTCTAAATGTACAAAATCAGGACATTCTTTTGCTAACGATTAACCGGAAAAACAAAATAAAATAAAATAAAATAAAAATCAAATCAGGAAATAGAACATCATACAAGAATATCTCACCCGTGCTGCTGTATTTCCTGCAACAACCATGGCAGTATCTCCAGCATTTGCAAATCGATTGATCCATGCTGCAAAAATCACAAATAATTGAAGATGTGATTTAGAAAATATCTTGCCAGTGAAGGTTAGTTTTTCTCCAGTTAAGTTAAACAGAGCTTTTGAGTGGATACGCTCAAATTATCAGTACATCATAAGATGGTGGAAGACGGATGAAAAGATACTGGCAGTGTGACAACAAAGCCTTTTATGTATCACCACTATTTCCCAATGCTCTTCGAAGAATAGCATAAAGATGAATAAACACATCAAAGGCAATGGTTTAATACAATGTTAGCACCAACTTCAAATGTTGGAATCGTATCCAATACACACATATACAGATGACCATGTAATACATGCTAGGCAATTGATTCTCAATTCCCAAATAGCTTTCTTCTTGGCACCGTACCAAGGCATCATAGCTTATAAGTTAATGGTGATAATGTCTCTAAAGGTGGAGCCTCTCAAAATACAGTGGTGAAGATACAAGTAACGCAGTTCTTGCACTTGAGCTGTCACCAAGCTCATATCTGTTTAGTCTGAGTGCTCCCTTATTATTAGCCATAATTGCAAATTCATCTATTATCATGCAAAATTAGTAGTATCAACTACAGATCTGAAAAAACATATCAAGTGCCACCACCAGCACCATGCTTCTGGTCTTTGCCTGTTGCATTTTTGTCACAGAAAATCTTTGTAAATTAAAAAGGTTGGGCACCTGACCAGAGTTAGGGATCTACATAGTATACTCTTCAAGAAGATTCTACTCAGTCGGAAATGTCTTAGCTTAAGATAATACCCCGCACTAATCTAGAAAGTAATTGCTGTGTGCAGCATGCATATTCCGTAGAACAGAAGTATAGTGTTGAAATTATCATTCTATGAACAATATTGAGTCGTCAAATCTCTCATTAGTTAAATTATCCTTCTCCCTACTTGTTCATTATATCATTGTTTGGCACCATCAAAAGGCTCTGATCATGTCATCAATTTGTCTTGAAGTTTTTATAGCCTCAAATAACAGTATATCTTTTCAGGCGGGGAGTAAACATACGACCCAAGTACATGTAATATAAAACCATCATTGTAGAATCCAGTACCCATATCAAGTAGAGCCATCAGTGCCACTCTCAAACTTAAACTTTTTCAGAATTGTTAATAAAATAAACAGGTGTTCCCCAATAAAGTTAACCTCTAGTCCAGTTAATTAGAAAAGAAATACACCTAGCAGCTAGAATTTGTATAACTCAAAAATAGAGACGCAATAGCAAATGGACAGGCCCCTAAATATATGCAAATTGCAAATGATCTAGCGTAGGTCGACAGAGAGACAAATGTGGAAAGCGATTAAGAATGAATGTTCAAAAGTAGTTATGCCAAATCATAACATATCGAGTCCAACTTTAGTGAGAATTTCTGTGAAGCTGAGATTTCTTATAACCAAAGTAATCTATAACAATCGTCTTTCTTGTGGCGTGTGTTGTACATTACTTAATCAAAACTTCAAAAATCAGAGACATCTGAACAAAACGGAAAAACTGAAGCTTAATAAGTGACTACTTCATACTATTGAAACTGAAAGGAAGATAAAAAGTTGAGGACCAAGCATTACAAAAACCATCACTTCTCTACAGGGACCCGGTGTTTAGCAGAGGTGAGGATAATCAAGTAAAGATGAAATAAAGAATTACAAGATATTGGCATTTGAGTATTAACTTTCTAGGAACAACAAGATCTTGCTCATAAATCAAAGTTTTCTAACATGAAACGGTTTCTTCCATTCAGCTATGTGAAGGGACATCTTGCCGGTTGAATTAACAACTGAAATATGCTTTTAATTGCCTCCATTCATGCTTGCCAAAACGGAATGGAGAATATCGACGCTTATTATGTGACTAGTTCATACTATTGAGACGAAAGAAAGATAAGAAGTTGAGGACCACAGCATTACAAAAACCATCACAGTTCTACAGGGACCGAGGTGTTTAGCAGAGGCGAGGATAATCAAGTAAAGATGAAGTAAAGAATTAGTAGATATTGAAGCATTTGACTATTAACTTTCTAACAACAAATTCTAACATGATCAGTTTCTTCCATTCAGCTATGTCAAGGGACATCTTGCTGATTGAATTAACAACTGACATATGCTTATTAATGGCCTCCATCCATGTTTGCCAAGCCTACCTATAGTCGTCATTTTTCTATTCTTGTAAGTAAACTAGTTAGTAGTGTGCATGTAAACAGTATGAAGGTAATGGACATGGATAAACTGAAATGAAGGTAGATTGAGGCCGTAAAAGAATAAGGAGACTAAAATAACCCAGAGATGGGCTTCAACATAGTGGAAACAGAGGAAAGAGTACATATTGCCAACTCAAAAAATTAATAGACAATCGCTTTCTCGTAATTGTAACAGTGGTCAAAGTAAACCATTCAGTAAGAGACTAAAACCTAGAACAGTGAATGGCCTATTTTTAGCATCATATTATGCTCACAAAAGACAAGGCATAAGGGCACCAAAACTACCCATTCTAGAGCACCAAAACAGAATCATAGATTTTTAAATAAATAAAGGAAATTATGCATTACGAACTCTAACAGCAGCCAAATAATAAATAGAACAATAAACATCATTGAACAAAATTATACTTGGTACAAGAGCGCAACAGAAAAAAAAAGCAACCTGAAACAAGTTTTGCTCAATATTTAATCCTCAAATTACTGGGTATTTACAGGGAAAATATAAAACACATAAAAAGCAAGCACCAAGCAAGAAGCTGTACAAGTTGGTGTTCAAATGTTTCAAGGTTGCATAACCAGGTAACTACGAGGTAAGTATCAACAAGATAACAACTAAGTAAACCAAACAATTGGGAAATGCTCAGTAAACAAAACACACATAAGAAAGTACACATGAATTCCTTGCTAGTAAGTTATTTGTGAAAAAAATATTTTCCAACTCCATTACCATAAAGTGAAAGATTGCATCACCTGGAAGTTTTGGAACACCAAGCCTCTCACAGAAAACATCACAAAAGTGGTTGCAGTTTTTTGCTAGAAGATCATAAGAGTGTCCAGGCCATTCTCTGCTAAGTTCCCTCAAGATCTGATTCACTTTGAGAATTGAACAATTGGTTTCTCCAAGAACAATGCTCTCACGGTAGGTGTACATTGGATTTTTACGAGGAGGACAACTAAATACCCCAGAACCCTGTTCGCAGAACCCAAATGACCATTCTTCATCTCCATAAACCTGCCATAATCAGAAGCCTGAGTTAAAGTTATTATAATAAAAATCTTCATTTACAGAAAATAGATCAGCACAATAGTTCGACTCGTAATGGACTAACAACAAAAAAAATGAAGAAAACAATGAAAAATAAACTATGAAACTGTAAGTAGTAAGATCCATGAAACTGTAAGGAGTAAGATCCATGGAAGAGAAGACATTCAAACTTGTAGACATAATTATTAATGAATACACGAACTGAAAATGCTAACTCCATCCTAGGGTTCCCTATTATACGCAACCATGATGTATATAAAATTATCGCTGCAAAAGAACTATCTCCTCCAAATGTCCAGAACATAGATAATAGACATAATCCCTAGCTGAATGTGGCTTCAACAAAAAGTTTTTCTACTAGTCAACAAGACTATATAAAAATTGCTTCACAAGGCGAGATTTGGTGAAATCCTAGGCAAGTTCCACAGACCTAGACAATTAAGGGGAAATACCTCTAAAACAAAAAGTTGGAACTAGAATTTACCATCATGTAAGATCAACATCAAGCGTCAGATGTTACAACTTAGTTTTAAAGAAAAGAAAGGATAAACAAATAGCCATTAAACATGATCGAAAAAGGAGATTGTGCACTAAACAGAAATTAGATATTGTAGTCCAGTTAAGGTCCATTGTCAACATAAACAACACGAAACCAACTAGTCTTCTAACAGGTCCATCTTCGAAAGAACGGCCTTCAAAGAATGGATAATCGTAGTCCACTGCTAGTGACCAACTAGTCTCAACCAAACTCAACAGAGCAAATGTCAAGGAATAGCACTGCACATATTCCTTGCCTTACATACGTAAACATACGTGGCCGATTTGCTGCTGTATTAAACAAGTTAGTCAACACATATTTAATACAGATGAAAATAAGATGAGCCCACTCCCTTCCGAAAGCATAGATATCTCAGAACTCATCAACCACCAGCTCAATCCACTGCGCAAATCAAATTTACCTTGTGTCTTCTCAGGTAATTAACAATGGCTTTCATTAATCCTCAAATGTGTAGGGACAGCTTGTGAGTTTCGCACAAACATGACGTAAAGCAAAACTTGATTTTTAATATATCTTTTACTTCACAGATAAGGGTTCTTCACATGATTAATTGAAACGATACAACTGTATAATCATTATTATCACCATCTCCTCAACCAAGATACCATGGTACCAAACAAGTCAAGAACTAAGAATTAATTAACATTTGTTCTCTAACCGAAATCTGCTAGCTTCATGGTGATGTTGCCCCAAACTAATAGCTTAGGTGCATGCAACCTCTAAATTAGGGCTAGCAAACATCATTTCATCACATCCCAATTCTTGCGGAGACAATACAACCGAATTCCTCGCTAATTCCTGATCAGAAATTAGTTTGACAGCAAGTAAATTCCAAAACCCCGAACCTCGAGATCAGACTCGACCAGCAGTCAAAAACCCTACATTCAAACCCCTAGTGGAAGGCGAAGAAGACCATCAAGCAGGTCAAGAATCTAATTTTGGTTTTTTTTTTCCCAACTCAATCACTGCCAGCTTCATGTTGCTTTCATCCCAAACTCACGGCCTTATGTTCTTGCAACCACCAAATTAGGGTTAGCAAACAAGAATCAGCGTTAATCTTTAACACAATTTCATCGCATTCCTCCCTAATTCCTAACTAGAAGCCAATCTGACATCAAACACGTTCAAAAACCCTAAATCTCGAGATCGCACTCAACCACCAAACAAAACCCTAGATCCAAATCCCTAGCTCCAAAATGCCAAAGGAAAAAAGACCGGATCAGTACCTGAACAGCGCTGTGGAAGATCCCGCCGAGCCCGATCCGATCCTTGAAGATCCTGTTGATCTGCAGAATGGTGTTGTTCGTCTTCTCCGATCCGCTGTTGGTCACGTCGTAAACGTGAACTACAACCTCCCTCGTCATCATCCTCTCTTCTCTCTCCTCTTTCGAGAAACTTGGAAGGATCGAGGGATCGAGGGGAGAGAGAGAAGAGGGAGCGAAAAGAAATGGGAGCGCAAAATAGATGCGCTCTTTTGATGCTGGCGTCGATGACGATGCATTTATTTTTCTAGTTTATTGCTTTTTCTGCTTCTAGGGAATGAGTTGTGATTTTATATGGTGGTCAAACTCTGGGCTTTGACCAAAAGACCAAGGAGTTGGACATTTTTTAGTTAAAAAGTCCTAGTGACTACTCACCTTGAAAAGCTAATTTTAAGACTTCTTAAATTTTTAAGGTTAGTTGATTTTTATTTTTTTATTTTTTTGCTTTTTTACGACTATTATTTTTTCTAAAAGTCAGCCTGGTATCACTTGTGGGGGTTTTTTTTATAACTAAGATCTGTTAGAGATATATTGAAACTTTCTAACCATCAAGATTATCCGTAGTGGGCTTTTGACTACTGATATTTGTTGAATTACTTTTAGGGGTTTTTATTTTTACCCTCATTTATTTACTTCATTTTACCTCTAAACCCAATAACTATTTCCTGTATTCTTAAACCCAGTCATCTTATTTTTTTTTTGCCTTTAAACCCAAATCTCAATATGCAGTATATACAAACCAAATATTTATACAGAACATAGTTAAAACCCCAAAATGCCCCTTATAAGTATAGTAGACCCCCCTCTCTCTCTCTGTCT
>JBAKGM010000002.1:2563369-2587247 GCA_037177215.1 Asparagus racemosus
AATATCTTACAAATCTGATGTTTATAGTTTCGGAATGCTTTTGTTGGAGATGGCTGGTGGGAGGAGAAACGTTGATCGACAGGTAGAGAATTCAAGTCAAGTTTATTATCCTTCTTGGATCTATCATCAGCTCGAACAAATGGAGGAACATGAAGTCTGTAATGATATTGAGATTGACAATGTGGAAAGAAAGCTGTGCAAAGTGGGGCTATGGTGCATTCAGATGCGGGCATCGGCTCGTCCCTCCATGAGCAAAGTTGTGGAGATGCTTGAAGCTGATGGGGATACGATCGACATGCCACCGAAGCCTTTCCTATTTTCTTCTCCAACTTTATCTACAAAACAGTCCTCAATTCGCCCCTCTCTCACAGAAATATCAACCATCTATGAGGATGAATAAGTGAACTTCCCTCTAGTGTGCTTGGTATATCTCAAAAAATTTAGAAACAATAATGATCATTTTCTAATTTTCTACTTTGTTTTTACTTTTAAGTGTATGTCTTCTATGTATACCATGTATTTAATCTCATAGGGCATTCATGTGGTATTATGTTAATCTTGAAGACATTCGTTATAATGATGTCTTACCCATTATCAAGGGATCCAAATTGGAGTTTGAAATTGGAATGTGCGATGTTACTCAATCATTTACCGTGGAAGAAATATCCTGCATATGTAACAGATAATAGATCTAGGTTTTCTTGTTTTTATTGTTCTTGTTTGCTCCCATATCTCATCTTCTTTATTCTTGATGAGTGCCTTTTACTTTAAAAACGCTACGGGAGAATCTTTTTTTTGGAAATCGTGCATGTCATCGGCTGAACTTGTCAATTTTATATATTGATGGCCGAAATAGCCATTAAAAACTTACAAAAAAGATGGGTCTCCGAGATAGAAATATTTTCAAATTCTAGCTGGAGTTAATTAATGTTTTTTTTTTCGTTCTTTCCATGAAGGCATCGAGTGTAGACATCCTTGTCTTTAAGAATTAAATATTTATGAAAATAGTTTTGCTCAAGAAATACTAGTTTAAAGGTTCTTCCAATAAACTTTATATATTCCTTGTGAAGAGACTCGGAAAGTTCCTTTCTTTCCCTCCTTTATATTGCACTCTTATAATGTCACATGTTAGACAATTGTTGAGTTTGCTCATAATGCGCTATGATGTCCTCAAAATTTTCATTTCTTTTAGATGCAAATAAAAAACTATATTTACAAAAAATGCACAGCTTTCTGGCCGTCCTCTTCTCCCTCCTCTTCCTCCTCAATAAATCCCTTTCAAATCAGGAAGACGACTTCTTGAAATTTGAAAGTATGCCCACCGTCCACTTGTGGATCCGGGTCCGGATCCTTACAGATCCGCTTCCCGCTCCGCTTAGGATCCGCTCCGGCCTCCTGCGGCCTCCCGTGCCTTGACCTCACGTGCTATATGGTGAGGACGCCCTCCTCTCCCTCCCTTCACTGCCCCCTTTCAAAGTGGCCAACATCAGCTACGAAAGCAGCAGGCTGACCCTCGATCTCGGATCCTGGTTCAGGCCCGGGTCCGGTCCCTGCCCGCTCCTCAACCTCAGCTCCCTGCTTGCCAATCTCACTACTCCAGTATACAGCCCAGTGGCCCAGTTGGTGAGCTGAGCCCGCTGCTCAACGGAATTCGTGCCTTGTTCGGGCCCAAACTGCGGCGAAGTTGCGGGCCCGGCGCCGTCCTGCTTTGCTGACACGGGCTATTTTGTGTACGCCGTGTTTGAGTACGAGACGATGGACGCTCTGCCTCGTGAGTGCGAGGTGCTTCAGACCGGCGGGGAGATCCCTGACTTGGGGAGTGCATTTCAGCGGTTGTTGGACGTTTTCGGCGAGAGGAGGGAGGTGGTGCTTTCATGGTATGTTGATGGCGAAGCCAGCGTGGATTGCGGGGACTGTGAGAGGGGAGGGAGGCAATGTGGTTTCGACTTTGCGAGGAACCGGAGCTTCTGCATCAGCCACCGGCAGCGGCAGCATCATGGTGAGAATACATGCATGATGTCAGTTATTTTTTATCTTAGATGTTAGCCGGCTGAAGGAGAGTGGGCCCCATGTGGGTCCCACGGTGGGACCCACATGTGGGTCCCACAGCCTAATAAAATTTTAGACGGTGGGCCCCACATGCACAGTAAAATATTATTATTTAATTGTAATAGTGTTTTTTCTAAACACTATAAATAGGCCCTAAAACTCTTCAGAAAATCTCATCCCAGAAACAACAACTCCTCTGTATATAGAAGTGAGAGAAAAATAGAGAGAGTATCTCCTTGTAAAGAGAGATTGTAATCCTCCTAAATTTTCCTCATAGTGAATTCTTCTATCCTTGCCCGTGGTTTTTACCCCAAATTCATTTAGGGGGTTTTCCACGTAAATCTGTGTGTTCCTTATTACTTTCGCAATACTTTAGCTGCAGCTCTGCTCTATTAGGCCCGGGGCTTGTTCCCAACAAGATGGGGTGATTCAAACGAGGAGGAGGAGATGATGGAGGTAGATATTTCTTATTTTAAGAAGATTTTTGTCACAAATAACTCTCAGAGATTGATGAAGTCCTAAATGCAATCGAGAGCAGAGTCGCGTCAATGATGAATGAGAATTTATTTAAACGCTTTGCTGCTAGGAAGGTGGCCTTAATTTCCAACCTATATGACTAGTAGGGGATGGCCTTAATTTCCAACCTATTCTTTGCAGACGACGGTATTCTTTTCTTTAGAGCAACAAGAGAAGAGTGTCTAGCTCTCAAAGCGATAATTTAGGCATACAAGAAAGTATCAGGGCAAATGATTAACCTTAATAAAGCAGTTGTTGATGTCCGATGATTCAACAGCGGGATTAGGGGTTAATCCATAGCCGCGTTGGGGTTAGATGTTGAAGGTGCTGGGGGTCCCATCATCTCCTTTTAGTGGTCTATTCCCTGAGTTTTACAAAACTACAACACGTTAGAAGACCGGAATTGGGTTCTCCAGTGATTCCTTCAACGGTCAGGTCAATAATGAGCTTGAGTGGGGAAGGGGATCAATAAACTGAATAAGTTCTAAGTACGTAACAGACTGCGTTATTCAGCAAGAGATTGCTTTCTTTGGCCAGAAATGGCTTACCTTGGTTAGTAGGCGATGAGCCTATATATATTTATTGAGAGGGGTGCATATGTAACTTTGGCCGAGTCCAGATAAATAACTGAATCGGTAGACGGTCTATAGGTGTTGACTGCAGATGAGGTGAGTCACTTGTATGTTTAGTGTGGCCATGACAGATAGCTTAAGTTGTTGATGTGGTATGGTGAATCAGACTATTGTGGCGGGAGTAATTATGATGCTGATCGGCTGCTAGCGAGACAATCGAAGACAGATTGCCTCTCGACTCGGCTCCGCGAGAGGGCCGACAAGTACCGCCTTTTTAGTCGGCCTCGTAAGTTGTCGACCCGGCTCGAAGAGGAGGGAAGATCCGAGTTGAGACGCCTTTCGACTCGGATCTTGTCATGAAGGGTCGAGTGGTGAAGTCGTTCGAGTCATCCTGCCTTGGGTGAAGTCACCCTGGTGATTTAGTTAATATGGGACACGTGTCGACTCCTAGGGAGGATTAGCACTTAGGTCATATGATGGCATAACAGCAATAGTATTTTTCAAATGCACGTGCAAGAGACATAAATATACTTACGGATAAATTTTATCACGTCAGAAAGGATAAGCTTTTTATCCTCTATTAATATTATTGGCATAAGTTTTATTTCCTTTGTAATAGAATAAAATGCATGTTCAGTAATACACATGTGAAAAATATGTATATGTATGTGTGTGTGCGTGTGTGTATGTGTGTGTGTGTGTGTGTATATATATATATATTATAATAATAATATTTGCATAGTGAGAAAATAAAATAAGCAGACAGTATAAGGAAAACAAAATTTCATGAATATTTCTAGTATTTTTTGCATAATCTTTAAAGTTAACCCAGTGCAATCTCAATAAAATTTTATTAGAATTTAAATCAATCATGTGTTTGAATAAGTCAATTTATTTATGTAAAATCCAAAAAGATTTTTATTAATAAATTTTACTATAATTATTTAAAATGACTATAGAGTAGATAGAGGTTTATAATTATGCATTTTCTACACTTTATTGTCATTTGTCATTCTTTTTAAACCAACATATCTTTTCAAAATTTAATCAGTTAGTAAAATTCTTTTTAAAGGGTTCAATATTAGGACCTATTTTCTTAATAATTTTCAATACAAGACATTTACATTTACACCTTTGAATCTATAGGTTTAGTAAATTTAGAAACACTCTATTAATTTTAATAATGACAAAAGCGGATTTGAAGGGCAATTCACGGTAGCACCAAACTAATTTTTTAAATATAATTGTATGTATAGATAAATTAAAGAAAATCCAAGAAAATACAGTTTCCCTTGCACTATTCTTCCAAGCAAACAGAAAAAGCTAGGATTTTGCAATTTGGGGACTTTAGGATTTATGACAAATCCAAAGCTTCAAAATCAAAATCCACGAGGCAAACAGCCCCTAACTTTCCAACTCTGCACTGTAAAAAATTCCCGCATCGTTTCAGTCCACATACATCCACAGTGCCCCCTTCCCTCAAACCACGCGATCACTCGAACTCTATCGAAGGGCCGCGAACAAAAAAAAAAAAAAAAAAAAAAAAAAACCCAAAAAAAGGAAAAAAGAAAAAGAAAAAAAAGAAGAAAGGAAAAAACAGTAGAGACTAGAGAGCAAGAAATCGAGTGAAATATCGAAGTTCAAATCTTTATGGTGTCTGCTAACATCGTTGACCAGCAGCAGGCGATGGCGTTGCCGGGGGTTGTCGGGTCGTTGACTGCCACGTCAGCTCCGGGGGAGGATCCGAGTACAAAGATCAGGAAGCCTTATACGATTACGAAGTCGAGGGAGAATTGGACTGAGGTTGAGCATGATAAGTTTCTGGAAGCTCTCCAGCTGTGAGTAATTCTTCTTTGCTTCCATTGAATTAGGATTAGGTCAGCGATTTGGGTTGAATTTCCGGTGTTTTGGCGGGAATTGGACGATGCTTGCTAGTTAGGGTTTTTGATTTAGGATTGAGCTGTGAGTTTAGGTCATAGGATCTGACAAATTTGGGGTTTAGGGATTGATGGTTCTTAATTCAAAGAGATTTAGCTGTGAAAGATAGGAGCTTTTAGGGTTTTTATGAGCAAGCAGCTAGGGGTGGAAATGAACCGAATATTTGACAAATAGTTCGGTATTTATTCACTTAAATATTTGGTCATTTTCGATTCGATAGTTAATTTAGCAATAAATGAATACTTGTTAATTTTAGGTTCGTAAACGAATACATGTATATTCGATTCGTTCGTTTAATAAACTATTCGTTTGTATATTACACTTTAGACCTATAAAGTTTAGTTATTATATTTTCTATGCATCCCAAAAGTGTTTACACATATAGCCTCATATAAGTAGCTTTTTGATTTGTGAATATTACATTTATCACTAGCTTGCATATTCATTGGTTATATCATGTTTGGCTGCATTTTAAGACTAGGATAGGATAATGAATATTGATCGAATATTTACCGAAAACTACGTAATATGAACTGAATAATTCACAGAAGACTACATAAAAACTATTAACGAATATTCGCAAATAGTTGCCGAATATTCGTATACTAACCGAATCAAATTCGAATACACATTTCCTATTTGTTTAGAATTCAAATACGAATTCGACTAGTCGAATATGAATCAAATACGAATACTGTGGTATTCTATTCGAATTCGGTCTGTTTCCACCCCTACAAGCAACTGCTTTCTTTGTGATTAATGCTCTCTCTTTATTTTGAAGAAAAGAGGAATTTCTGGTTTATTTAGTTAGTTTTAATCTATGCCATCCATTTGAAACATTTTGGGCTGAATTCAAGCATGACGGACAGTCTGGTCAGAAAAATGCTGGTGGAATGTCAGTAGAGTTTCTCGATTTAGTAGGAATTCATCCTTCGTAATTATATGTAGAAGTAATATTATTCTGGTTATGAGCATAAGATGTAGTTTATTCGATTTTGTTTGTATTCAAGGAACGTGTTTGCATGTCACTCTGAAAATCAAAATTGTTGAAAGAAATCTCAATTTGTTTGTTAGTGAAATGAGGAAATACTCATCTTCAAGGAAAACTACTATCCAATAAGTTGCCTTTTATAGGTATGCCTTGACCTCCTAAGAATTGCATGTGATCCTGAGTCAGAGCAGTCATGATTTGATCATCTGTTTAGTTCTTTTCGTCACCCCTTGAGATTACATGTGAATGTGAGCTTAGCTTCATCTTAAACTATATGCTTGTGGTGATCCAGAGATTTAACTTTTATTCTGTAGACCTGTTCTCAACCAGTATTAGTTTTTGACACTTTCCCAACAGTGCTAGTTTTCAACAGCCGGATTCATTATGTTTTGTCTTTGACCGTTCCAGCTTTGATCGTGACTGGAAAAAAATTGAAGCATTTGTGGGATCAAAGACTGTTATCCAGGTAAAGTTTTTGTTAAAATTACCATAATATAATATGTTAAAATTGGTTTATGTTTTTTTATAGTCCTTGTTGAATCTCTGGAAACTCCAACTAAAAAGCCGAAAAATATTTCTAAACAAAAACAAAGATCAGTTATGAATTCACAACCAAATACATCATACAACAGATGCATCTGTAGACCAGTCCCAAAAATGCATCTGTTATAGTGTTATTTGCTTTAAAGGACAGTATTTCTTCTCCTAAAGAGATTGCTTCATTTTCTTTTTATTATTGATATTGTATCGGCCTTTGTCCCAGATAAGGAGCCATGCACAAAAATACTTTCTGAAGGTTCAGAAGAGTGGAACAAGTGAACATGTTCCTCCTCCTCGTCCTAAGCGCAAAGCAGCTCATCCATACCCCCAAAAAGCTTCTAAACATGGTTTGAATTGTTCTTAAATATTTCTGAGAATTGGTCGAGTTTATGTTTAGTTTTATATTTTCAGGACTTATGAGGTAATAAAATTTTGCAGCACCCTTGTTACCCCAACCCGCTACAGTATTACAACCTTCTTCGTGCTTGCTTGAGCCTGGCTATACTCCCAGAGCAGATTCATCTTCTGTGCTTAGGAAGTCTAGTAAAAATGGAAAAATGTCTTCTTGGGCCCAGTGTTCTGTTCATCCTCATGCTGTACACATGGCAAAAGGTCTAGAGTTTTTATGAATGTATCCTTCATAAGCTGCTGCATTATTATGCACCACTATTTTTCAAATTAAACAAGATACTTCATGCACAAAGTGCTGATGGATTTATCTGTTCAGATAATATAGGGCCTGCAGGGGCTATGGTGGCCAGTAATTGTTGTAGCAGCACTGGGAGTCCTCCTAGCACATGGCAGGTTTGCGAGACAACTGATCAAGGGAATAATGTTCCATCAGTTCGTGGTAAAGAATCCTCTCATGTAAAAAGTTAACAACTTAACATTATGACCGTTTTGGTAAATGTACATTTCGAAATCTATTCTTCTGCAAAATTCTCAGACAAACAGGATATTAACTATAAGATTCCGGGCTTAAGTTTATCAAATCAAAAGAAAAAAAAAATCTTCGCATTATTAATGAATAGTGCATATGTACTGAAGTAGCTCTTACATGCATGAATTCCTCCTAAACACATGAACTTGATTATCATCCTATAAACTGAACATTAGCAATGAACAAACCTGCACAAGGATTACATCTCTTTTTGAAAAAGAAAATACTTCACGTCACCCTTCTGATTAAAGCTTTAACGGAACCATCCAGCTAGAATGTGACATTATTATAAGGGTTAATTTTAGAAAGCCCCCTAAAGTAATCACTAGAATCAAAATACCTCTTCCAAGTTTCTAATTCAATAATGAACCCCCCTATAGTCATAACTTCTCATCACATTCATATTTCCGTTAGTTTTAATTGAAAATAAATATTTTGTTGACCAAAATACCCCTTTCTTTCATATTAGTTTTTACTCCAGTCAGTAGGTGGATAAATCTTTCTTTTTTTTATCACTCAATTTTTATTAAGTTCACAAATTTTGCACCAAGAGGAGAGCAAAGGGATCCTTGATTTTTTTAAAAGTTTCTTTTTCTTAAAATCCATGCATGCACATTTCATATACGGCATTATATTCTGAAATTAATAAGATTGAAAACTTGGTAGCACATACAATCCACACGTTACAAACAAAACTCCCGACTCTTTATATGGGCTCTCAGTTTCTCTTTGCCTTGAAGCACCTGATTTTTCACTTTCCCAGTTAACATGCACCTTTGCCATCTACACAGTGTTATCCACAAACCTCTCGCACAAAATCATGAGTAATGTACACTCTTGCAATCATACATGGAGAGTGTGTATAATATCAATCTCTTGCCGGGAATAAGAAAATCTCTTTGGACCTTTTTATGATTGAATTGTATTGGTCAGGAGAAAGAATAAAGAGGAAGTAGGGTTTACTAACATGTTTGAAAGTGATCTGCACTAATTGATTAAGAGGCAAAAAAGGACATTTAATAATTATTAGCTAGTTAACACTGTTAACAAACAATTACTCCAAATATAGAAGTTAAAACATTAGAGGGCTGATTGTTAATTTAGAAACTTGGGGGAGGTTTTACAATTCTAGTTATTTGTTGGGGGAGGTTTTCTGAAAGTAACCCTTATTATAATTTTTTTCTTCAAGAAGACACCTTTCAGTTAGCAGTTACTAGTTAGCACATGGCCTTTCTCATCTACCATCTAGATTGATCATTCTCTTCGCAACTCTATTCAACAATAGAGAATATTGCTGAAAACCTGAGACAGTACAAAATTATGATGTCTCTCTACATGATTTTGTGGTTGTTAATTTGGCAGTTCATTGCCAAGTTTAAGGAATCCATTTTTCTGTTTCATCTGAAGAAAATATTTCTCTCAAAAACTGAATATTTCTTCAACGACGTATATAATTCTTCCGTGATATGTCAGAAATGCAGACAGAACGCATATCATGATAGAGAATGGAATATTGTACCAAATGGAAAATATCGCGGCTATCTTAAGATATTTGCTTTGCAGGGAAAAAATAGTACACCTTGTTACTATTAACATCTTATATAAGTCTTCTAAGCATATTAGACACAGTTTTCCAAAAAATGTTCCATGTTCCTATCAAATAAGTTCCTATGTACACACAAAAATTCTCCACCTTGTCCTTGAAATTCTTTCTTTGTTTTCATCTATAAACATTATTTGATAATCACTCTTACTTTTATGCCTTTCTGTTCTTTTTTGGGTCTTTTGTGAAGCTATGCCAGATTTTGCTGAAGTGTACAGCTTTATTGGAAGCATCTTTGACCCAAATGCAAGTGGTCATCTGCAAAAACTGAACGAAATGGATCCAATTGATGTTGAGACGGTATGTTTTCTTTGAAACGTAAATTTTAATGCTCATGCTTCTGTAGTGGTGAAGTTCTTTCTCGCAATCTCGGAAATTATGTCTTCTGGTGGATTACAATATCATTGTTAACCATCATCTATTGCTGAAGGCAAGTGTAGTTCTAACAACTGTCCCTATGGATCACTATAATTAGGTTGTTTAAAAATTGTATATAACAATGTGTATCAATAACAATGTTCTTCAGCAAGTGTAAATTTATTCAAAACATACCTAGTATCAGTTGCGCTCATGTCGTGGTACATTTCTCACGATGATTTTGATTATTCGGTGAGGAGGGTCTCCCGTTCAGGATTGGGTTCTGCAACTTGGAGTCAGTGGTTGGATAATAGTCTTTCCCCTTTTTTTTTGAGTATTATAGCAAGTAAATAAACTGTTATGGTGCTAGAATTTACAAATTCATTCCACCTTTTTTTAGAAGATTATGCAAAAGTAGTTGGGTCTTTCAAATTCTGCGCGAATTTCAAAGTTTTATTTTTGGTTGCATGAAATATTAGTCTGTGCATAAGCGAACTGGCTGCAGACTCCTCTGGGTCGTAGTTATCTTGGTTAACAATTTGATACAAGTTTGTAGATGGTTGATGCGAAGTTGGTTGCTAGCGGAAAATACTTTGGAGCTTTCTCAACCTTTAATTGCAGTCTGTAGCAGATTCCTTTGAGCGTTGTCTCTATATCTCATAATTCTTGTTGTACTATGCTAACTGTAAGAAGTAATTGTAAATTATTTAAACCAAACTAAAATCTTCCCTGAGATTCATGCTGTATCTTCAATTTGCACTGGTTTGCTTAAGATTTGACTTACCACATACTGTCATAAATATATGCAGCAAATTTGAAAGTACATGGTTATTTATTCATGTGAGATACCTGGTTAACCTATTAGGTTTAAGCATGCTACTTCATTTATTTGCATAGATCGCTGACCTACCTAATCACTGTCCAGGTAGTGTTGTTGATGAGAAATCTCTCCAGCAATTTGACAAGCCCTGATTTTGAGGACCATGTGAGTAACTTATGTTTCCCTTAAAGTTGTGAATTTACTAATTTAAATTTCTGATTTATCTATTGCTCTTTTCTCCTTGGAAAGTGAGTCCATCCTGGTCACCTGCATTATTACTCTTTGTCAGTTTTGACATATCTAACGTTAGTTACATACTTACATGTTGCTGAATGTAAAACAATTTCTACAGGTTCATTAGTATGATCACCTTCTAAGTGGTTAGTTTACCTCTATGGCATCATTTGCTTAATACACTTTGTCTAGCAGTATGGTTTGAAACTGTTTGACTTTCTTTTTTTTTTTTTGCTTTTCCTTTTTCTTTTTCTTCGCGAAGACCAAAAGGGGAAGTTGCACATGTTTTGGCATATTTTAATTTCTTATTTAGCTCAAAATGGTTTCGTTTCTGATTGTTCTTTCTTCCATTGTAGCGTCTAAATATATTAATGAACAAATATGTTTCTTGTCAATGCGTAAAGGATTGTCCTCCCTCTAATATAAAGACTCCATATGAGTAGTATGAGTATGTGTTTCCAATGTTAATTTGCTGCAGACCCTAGTTAGAGACATGCTTCTGGAATGCCTTGGGTATCAGTTGATAGCCACTAGTGAATTATACATACTGGGAAGTTGCAATTTACTGGTTCTCTTATGTGGAGACATCGGGGTTAATATTTCTCCTTCATATGATTTATATAGCTTGCAATTTGTACCTGTTAAAAAAAATACATCTAAGAGAAGGGGGAAAAAGTAGTGCTGTAGTAGTACATTCTTCGTAATGCAGATACTGCATCAGAACACACATCCTTACCGGTTAAATATCCTTATTTTGGTTGGATCCATTGGATGCTTAAAATTCACGAGGTCATGAAAGTATATTTGAGACTACAAGTTAGAAAGCTAATGTGTGACAGGCTTCACAATTAAATTAATTCACGAGGTCATGAAAGTATATTTGAGACTACAAGTTAGAAATCTAATGCGTGTCAGGCTTCACAATTAAATTTGTTTGTGCTTGGATGTATCTATATGATCTGTCTATTTTATTGTGTTTTATTAAATGTTCCCTTAGAGACGCGTGATGTTTTCATGTTTTGTATATTAATGCTTATGTGCTGTATACCTTCAACTGCTTTAGCATAAAGAATGATTTGGCTGTTGATCAAAGTAAATAAAGTAAATGCAAGGTATTCCCCGGGAACCCTATAGAGCTGATCCTCATTTCTTTTCAAATTTTATAACAGTTGTTTTAAAACTGTATCCTTCTTTTGGTTAAGCTTTACCCCATGTCCTTCAGCATTGAAAATCCTCCCACTCCTCTCTTTTCATTCAAACTGTTGAGCCAAGTGGAATTCTCATAACACAAGCAGCAATTTTTTGATTGCTATCTTAATTGGAGAGAGCAAACTACTTCTACTTCTTGAGAGAAAAATTTTCAGCCTAAACCTTTCCTGATAAAGAAATAACAGGCACTCTTGAAACAGATTATCTGAGAACTCATTTACAGACATGTACAACTAAATATGTGGATACCACTTGCGTACCAAGAAAAGAATGTTCAGAGTAAGTTTTGAACACTTGAAGTCTGGATAGGCTAATAAACCATAGGCGTTGGTCCTTAGTTCTTAACCGCTCTCTCAGAAAAAAGAAGGCTGATTGAGAATTGGCCGTCATGAGATTCAGAATTTTGAAGCTCGTGCAACCTGATCCTTGAACTCATCAGATTGTGTTATGAGCCCCTACGAGTGCTGATTAAGAAGATATGAACCGTGGTTTAGTTGCCACGTTTCTTAGTGAATAAAGAAGGTAACCTATTTTCATGACCTACTTTTTAACTGAATCACACAGTATAATGTTTAAGTCTCTCTCGTAGGGTCATATTTTTTTGTTATCATTCTTGCACGTGTATCCTAAAGTTTCATGGTTTTCTTGCATGCCTTTATGTTTACCATCTATCACACGTAACTTACATCTTTCTTAACTTCTCTGAATATGACATGAAATATTTCATTCTTGCAGAGAAAACTGCTGTCATCATATGAAGCCAGTTCTGAAGAAGTGAAATCTGGGAGTGCTGACAGCACCATTGAAGCTGATGAGACTGTGAATGGTTCATCCATGTAAGTGGATTATCATTATATCTGCTGTTATCCAAAATGTCTGCAGTGCTAACAGTCACATATATATTATATGTAATTTTCAGGGTCAAAGTTGAATAATCATGGATAAACCTCCATATTTATAACCTAATAAATGTGATAAGTCTCTGAATATGGTGCATTTACACCTAGGAGGCAGCAGCAATGAGCTGAAGGTATAGATAAGTTTCTGCATCCATTTCCACTGTCAGGGCCTGTTAATACTGAAGATTTGTGATATTGATCTTTTCTCATGGCAAGTGGTTGTGGGTGTACTATCACTGAACAGAGACCAAGACAATGCCCCCGTTTTGTGGGTGAGATTTTGTCCGTGTATATGGCGAGTCTGAGATGTATATATAAATTATCGATAGCTGCCTTACTACCTATTGGATACTTTGGTCTATACTAGTGTTATGTATATAGGTCATGCTTTGATTTGCATGGTATTTGAGAGATCAATACTAGGTTTTGGCTGAATAAAGACCTCGTCGCCGTGTTGGTGGTAGTAATGATCGTGATGCTCTGCAATGTTACATCGATCTCGGTGCTTGTATGTCAGAGGTATTGTATGTGCTTCGCAATCTCATTTAGAAAAAGGAGATGCTTAGAGAGCGGTTACGATGTTCACAGATGCAGGGTTCGTCGTTAATCTTATTAGCTAATTAGTAAAATGTAAAATGTCATCATCTTATTTTCAATGTACTTGCTTTTCAGTCAGTTCATATAGTCAGAGATGACTTATATGCCATCTTATACTATAAATTTATGCCGTTTTCATGTCCTTTTATTTTACTGCAACTGAATCTTTCTGTTGCAACTTGTAAGTTAAAAACTTATTACATGATATACTAAATTTTGATATCCAAAAGTTTTGAGTTGTACCTCTTTAATTGCGCATGTAAGAAACTTGTGCATATTTAATACGGACAAGCTTATGATGATTCGAGTTTTTTAAGCGTAGGCAAGCCCTAACTTTTTTAAATGGGACTGCTAGCTTATTTGGGATTTACCAAATATGTAAATATGAAAAACTAATTTAAAAGCTACTTTGACCAAGAAAAACAAGCTCTACCAAACACCTTTTAGTCACCTGCTTCATTATTTCTACTTACCAATTATAAAATAGTTTATGTATTATTGAATTGTAATGAGCTACAGACCTCTACTAAAGTATTCAATTTTATCAATTTACAAATATGTTTAATATATCTCATTGGATCTGGATTCCTAGTTATGATTCAATCTCACTCTGGTGGAGTGAAATAATTCTCCAAAAATCTTTCAATTTAACCAAAATTTTAAAAAAAGAATGAAGCTCAACTTTTACCTATCAATATAACATAGAATAGAGTTTTTCGATGTGCGCCCCTATATGGAAGATAAATTTATAATTGCCCCTCAAATTGTTACAATTCTAAACTCTCCCCTTTAATTGTTCTCCCTTATCGTTTGTTGCACATCACATGTTCATGGGCCAGCCCAATTACCGAACGCGCTGCTTCGTTAAAGGGCCGGACCTATTCTTAAATGCACTGTAACTGGGCTCCGCGTACACCACCGAAAGCAAAACATCTGTAATCTGTCCTAAGTTAGGGTTCTTACCTCGAACTCTCTAAACCCTAAAAACCCCACATCAAAGCTCCGCGTCTCGGTCAACGAGGCGGCGGCGACGGCGACGATCGCAATAAGGAGCCATGGCCTCGCCTGAAGCTCCCCTGTGCTACGCCGGCGTCGCCAGGCAATCCGCCGCATTCCGCCTCATGAAACAAATGGTGAGCTTTTCCTTACATTTAGATCTCAAGATTAGGGCTTTGATTAACACTGATTCTCTTAGCGAATGTTGAATTACCTCGAAACCCTAGAATTTGGTCAGTTACCTGAGCAATTTATCGTATTTAGAAACCCTAATCCGTCATGAACAAAATTGTTCGCTTTTTTGTATGATATGTCATTTAGAAACCCTAGAAATCATAATAGGCGAAGAATGATTTGATTTCAGCAACGCAGTTGCGTTTTTTTCGTGAGAAACAACCAATTGTAGATTTGTTGTATTGTTAGGATTAGGAAACTTAAGCAGTTTATATCATTAATCCCGCACAAAAAAATACCCCATTTAATTTCTCTATTCATTGCCGCAATCATTCAGTTTTGAGTACTCGTGCATGCTATTTGATTCACGGGGATTCTTTGTTCTTTCACTTTGTCAAAAATATGCTACTAATCTACCTTTGTTTTTTTTGGGGTAAGAATGTCGAGTTTTTCTTCAATACCAATGTATGGAGATAGATACAAACTCATGTGCAACTTGCTTATCAGCTATGCTACCTGGCAGTCATACCCATATCTGACACGTGCCCTTACCAAAACTTATTGGACACTTCTTGAATATATGCATATGTTGATTCAAGTGTATGCTCAATTATATAATACGTGTTTTAATATAAATATATTAAACACTCCTTATACACTTCTTGGACGAACATCCTACATTTCAAATCTATTTTGTATACTTTAATCTTATGTAAATATACAAATTGATCTTATGTAAATTATTAATTTTAATGCATACAAATATACATAACATACTTATATTTAGCCATGTCCCTATACCCTACCTTTTACAAATTTATCGTGTCCCGTACGGTCGTACCCGTGCCGTAACCTTACCCATGCAACTTAGCTTATCAGTTACAAACAAGCTCTCCTGCGTAAGGAACAAACCCCTCAACAAAAACTACTCAGAACTGGTACAACCAAAACCCTCCCAATAACAAGCTCTAATGTTCTACTATTGCTTGCAACTGATTTGGTCATTACGTTCTCTGTTAGGGATGGGAAGAAGGTGAAGGCCTTGGCAAAGAGAAGCAAGGGATTAAGGGACATGTTAGAGTTAAAAACAAACAGGACACCAAAGGTCAATACCGTTATCCATTTGAAAATTGGTTGGATGGTGATTTCTTGGAGTTGTAAAAGTTTCTGACGCATGTTTTTTAATGCAATTGCAGGTGTAGGTGTTGATAAGACTAATAATTGGGTTTTTGATACCTCTCAATTTGATAACATTCTTAAAAGACTGAAAGTGGTATCTCTCCCTCTCCCACCCAAATTCAATTTATTTACTTGAGTTTGATAAAAATATTCAACGTGCTTCTCTCTAATTGCAGCAAGTTGCTGATCCATCTGATAAAGGTATGTGAAATGAAATCAATCAAGGACCTTTTAATTATCAAGCCCATAATGTGATTTCAGTATCTGCAGAACTTGTGGAAACAAATACTGAGCAAGAAAATTCTCAAAAAGACACCTCTGTTGTGGATCAAGCTACGAAGGCTACTAGGCCACAAGGAAGGTTGATACGATTTCTTCCATTCAATCTATCTTGTGATTTATGAATATGGTTATTGTGCTTACCTTTTTGTCGTTGTATGTGATCTTTGTGGTATTAATCAGGTATAAGAAGAGAGAAAGGGGTAAGATTGTGAATGCATATTCCGAAAAGGATCTCCAAGGAATTCTTGTAAGTGTTAATTGTTCTTCCTTCATTATTTTTATTCCTATCCTATTAGTTTACGTGCTTTCAAGATATGCAACTCTATGGACGCTATTGTAAGCATCATATAGTATGTAGATAAAATAGATAATTGGTATTTATTTAGTTTGGTACCTTTTGCAGTTTGCATTGAGCCCCTAGAAATTCATGCAAACACATTCAATTACCTACTGCCCTTTTGCGCTCAGTGATGCTTCCAAACAACTGTACAGTATAGCAAAAAAATATGAGCTTTGTTTTCATACTTTATTGACGAGCACACTTTTTTAATATTAATATATCAAAGAAGAGAAATGGAGTATTTATGATCCTCACACAAGTGATCATGAAAAGGACCTAAAATAGTTGTCAGATGAAACTCTATTTAACGCATCAATCTATCATTATGTTGTTTGCGGTACTATTGTTATATTTAGTATAGAAAACAAACATTATTTGAGCGTTTAGAATCTTATTTTATCGAACCATTTGTTGTCACAATTCATATGAATTTGGATGTTGGTCTAATTAAATCTGGTTGCGCTTGATAAATGGCAATATTTCATGCATCCATGTTATTTAATGTTTTCTAGAGTCCAACTATCATGTTTTCTCCTATGTCCTACTTTATGCTATTCGTTTGTTGATGGTGCATAATAACTCTGGTTCTAATCGTTAAATTGACATTATTTTCTATCTACTGTCTTACACATAATGCAGGGGAAAAGTAGTGAAGAGGGTTTGCAGATGGATCTAGTTGAAGATTGTGAGCCGGCATCACTAGAAGTGTTTGACTCCACTACATGCAAAGAAGGTAGTTTATGTATCTGCATATTATTATGTACACCCACACACATAACCTCCTTTAATCTTTTACCAATATATTATTTCGTAAGTAATTTTTTCTTGGGTGGAATTTATTCCTATCATGAAATTGTATTACCTGGCTTGTTGTTTATGCTTGTGTAGCTTAATTTCCCATGATGTTTCTTTTTGGATCTGTTTATGATAGCTTCTAATGGTAGAATTGGATTTGTCAAGCAAGCTACTGTTCATGATAATAAAGTACAGTAATGCACTGCTATGTCATGTGGTGTGCGAAAAGCTGGTGTACACCTCATGTTAGGAATTTGTATTAGTCTTAGTAAATTATATCTGATGGGTCGTTTCCATAATATATGATCAACTTATCTATAACATGTCATTTTTACATCTGTGGACATCGGTATAACACCATCAGAACCAAAAGAAATGGAGGAAAAAAGGAATGCAATAATGAGCGAGAAAAGAAAGGGTAAAAAGTGATGGATTTTTTTCTATTGATTCAAAAGGTGTAGAAAAAAGTATCTTGGATAATAGCGGCAGCTGTGATTCCAAATTTGGAGGCAGCAGTAGCTGTATGAGGATATAAACAGGCAATATATATGTTTCTTCTAAACAGCAAAGGGCTGCAGCATGTCCCATTCTTCCTAGTTAATTTTGCATGATTATTATCTTCTGAGGCATGCATACTATCCTTACTGAGGCAGAACGCAAACCAAGTCTTAGAATGGTTCAAAGCTACTCTGTTTCAAGTTCTTTTACATGGTTATCAAACCAATTTCAGTCTCTTCTCTATGAATTGTCTTCAAAAGTCTCGAGTAATATTTTTCATCATGGTTGAACTAATTGAAGTGGTTAAGCTTGAGTTTAAGTATTATACTGACTTGAAAATTCTGAGTAATATTTTTCATCATGGTTGAACTAACTGAAGTGATTAAGCTTAAGTATTGTCCTTATTGGGTTTATTATGTAAAGTGCTATACGTATATGTCTTCTATTCTTAATGATGCTTGCTTACCATATGCCTTGGACGTTTTGTTCCTTAATTATGCTTCTTCAGTGGTTCAGAAGTTTTCCTCTGAAATTTGATATTTTATGCAGGCCCTAGAGATGAAGAGGAATTAGCGCAGTGGTGGGGTCACAAATATGGATTCGTCTCTGGAGGTTTTCTTGGAAGCCAATCTCGAACCAGTAAATCTGGATTATTGAAAGACTCCTCAGATACGAGAAAGACTTTTGCTGAAGAAGATCAAGAGAATTTATATAAACTTGTCCAGGTTTTTGAACCTCCTCAGTACAAGTGATACTTATCTTGACATTTATAAATGATAACCTTCTCTCAAAAACTATTTAAAGTTTTTTTATTTAGTAATATGGATAAAATCCATCTGACTTTATATTTTTAGTGGATTGGTTAATAAAAATTTTGTGGCTCAAGGCCCAAGTTTAGGCCTAGAAAGGGGCACTTTATCTGCATTTTACTATGGAACAAAGATATAATTTCCTCAATCCCCATAGAACTTTGTGATTTTATGCAATGGGAAACAGAGCTCAAATTTCAGTGCATATTTGAATTGATTAAATACCCCCACTAGGAAGGTGATTCTGATATTGGATCACTTCTGTAGGATCAATTTAGAGTTCGCTATAAGTTTGCAATCGCTATAAGTTTGCAAAATTCATTCATGAATCGGATTTCAACAGTCATCGTGTCATGTTGCCTGAACTGTCTTACCTCGTTTTGTCTTCTTACTTATTGTGACACTCATCCCACACCTTATGTCTCTTATTACCAAATCCATCAACCAACCAAATTGCACAATTTCCCACTTTTGAGTGGCTATAAGCTTTGCCTTGTTTCCTCTCTGGTCTTGGATCCATGTGAGGCTTTTGGTCGCAAGGCATACTATTTTCAGTCTGTAAATCTCTGGGTGGGCAAGGATAATTACTAACCTACTTCTTTGGAGATCAACTACATATGTTCTATCTCACCACGTGCACAATCCTAAATTCTCACTGTATACCAGATGCAAGGCTCACAGAACCATGCGCTCCAGCGCGATGCCAAATAACCAATTTTCCAAAAGCTTTTAAGCCTATGAATTACAGATATACAATGTGTATCAAGCAATATTAATACTTAACATGATTTATATTTTTGTTATTTCATAGTTTTATGTGAATTTGGATAATTCATTCAGAATAGCTAATACATGAAGCTACTGCATAGTTGAACTATGCTATTTTACTTTACGCTAGTGTGTGTGTGTGTGTGTGTGTGTGTGTGTGTGTGTGTGTGTGTGTGTGTATATATATATGTTCTTGTAGGTATAATGAAATTTTGAGCATGCACCTTATTAAGGTCATGGTTATTTCTGCTGACTTTTTCTACAAGTGCCTTTGAACTGCAACTAATTCTTGATCTGCAAGTTTTTGTGTTTAATACGCATTTCTTTCTAATTAAACATAAATGTTGCCCCCTATCAGCATGTGACCTTGTGCATTTTAGTGTTTTTACTGTGTGCTTAGCATTATCAGCCAGTTAGATCAATATACCAAATTTCAGCTAGTTAAAGTACAAGACTTCTTACTTCAACTAATGGTTCCTACTTGCTACCAGGCATTTAAAACAACACAGAATGGGCTATACTTACAAGGACTCTCTTTCCTTTGATATTGATATCACAGGATAAAGCTACGTCAGGAAAGCAGGGGCTTGGCATCAAAGGTCAACCAAAGAAGGTAGCAGGTTGCCACTGGAAAGGGAAAAAGACCAGTTTCGATGACAGCGATGGGGAAATCTCTGCTGATTCCAATGGTTCCACAAAACGGAAAAGAACTGAGGATTTGGATAAAGTGACAAATCCTGAACCTAAAACTAAGCTTAAAAAACTGTGCAAGCAACTTCTTCGTCAGGTTCAAAGTTCAAACTTTAATGATCTCTAACATGATTCTGTTAGTTAACCTCTGATGCTTAGCTGACTTTGTGCTTTGCCAGGCTCCTTCTCAATCTTTGAAGTTAAAGAAGCTTAAACTTCTGGTGGAAGCTCATCCAGGGTCTGCTTTTGCTAACTTTTCATCAAGTCGTGAAGCTATTTCTTACTTGAAACAAAAGGTATTTTCGATTAACGTATTCACTTGTATCATTGTGGTATTATATATGTATTTTCTATCTTAATACTGTTGTGTTTGCTTCCATTCTAGCGATTCAGTGAAGCCTTACGCATTTTAACGTCTTGACCTTAATCATGTGGATATTTTCCACTGAAATTTTCAACTAGAGCTTGAAAGAACTAATGCAACTCTATGATCCCATCGATTTGCCTAAAACATAACATTTTGCAGATTGAACTCTGGGTGCCACGTAGTTGGTGCTACTGATTGACCTCTTCAAAAAACTTTGATTTGCCTGATAAAAGAAAGATACTTCAGTTAAATGCAACTTTGAAATCAGAAATTCCTAAACTTTGTTTCCCTCGTGTTGTGCATTTAGCGAGATTATATCTTGTTCTTGGATTCATCATTCACCTTAACAGATTTATTATCATCTCACTGGACAAAAATTGTCGGAGAGAGTAACTTATTCCATATAAACATTAGAGATTGTAAAATAGTCAAATCATTGTTAGTGCTGTTTGTGCCCATGTCTTAGTATTTGTTGAACTGATGTTGTGGTTTCTGTGTACAGTTGGAAGGCAGCAGATCATTCCAAATAGAGGGTAAGAAAGTCTCTCTTGTTGAAGGCAACTGAAAATTTCTTCGTCATCTTGGAGATGCCAGATACTTCTATACCGTTTATAAGAGCTAATGCAGACTTGAGACCAGAACATAGAAACGGTGATTATTCTTTTTTTTTTTCCTTGTTTCACCAATATTAAGTTTCATATGCTTATATGTGGTTTGTTTACCCACATAATTTTCCTAGTGCAGTGGCTTATTGATTCACATTGTGTTATAGAGAAATTTTTTGTGTAATCTAGTACGCGTTATGTTGGTGAAGAGGCTGACTGAGAGCAGAGTGATGAGAAATTGCGTTTGTGAAACTTTACGTTTACTGACATGTTGGATGAATCTCCTTTGTGTGGGTGTTTGTTTTTAACATCCCAAACTATGAAATCAATTCTTGAACAAGTGAATGTCTCTTTACTTTTTTTTTTTTTTTTTTTGATTTGTATATAATCTTTATACAGAAGACAAGAAATATCAAAATTAAAAGTTCTTTGACCAGCTGTTAAGGTCTGGTTTAGCGTTAAAATGCTGAAATTGAATAATGGAACGTGATATCAAGTGATAGATGACAAGTTTTTCTAGAGGAAATAAATCATGGTTGTCTCAAAACGAAGGGACGTACCACAGCTTCATGCGTGCCATAATTTGCTATTTAATCTTTCTTTATCTTGCAATTTGAGATTATTTTCGGGCCAAAATTGCATTTAAATATGGTAAAGTTTTTCTTACCTTGCGCTTGTACACCGTCAGTTGTTTTTTAAAGCACTTAAAAATCCTGAATTTTCTAAAAGTTCCACTTCATAACCTAATGTTGTACAAACGTGAGAATCTTGCTCAGAATTTTCCTATGGGATCTCGTAAGCTAACTTTTGATCTTTTAATCCCTAATATTTGTTGAATTCACGGTTAAATATACCCTAATTCTATCTTTTTTTGGTACGATACCCTAATTCTATCTTAAACACACCCTGATTATATCTTTAAATAGAATTGTGGTGAAATTAACAGTAAATTTAACAATCACTTAGAGCTAAAGTGTTGTAGAATTAGCTTGTGAGTGACACATGGGATAGTTCGAAGCAAAATTGTTTCTTTTACATAACATAAGACATTAAAGTGCGACTTTTAGAAACTTTAGAGTATATAAGTACTGCCAAAAATAAGTGTCAGTGTACAAGTGCAATGCAGGGTAAACTATAAGGTATTTAAGTGCAATTTAGACTTATCTTTCTCTTCTCTTTACTATCTCAAAAAATACAATTCTGATATCTATTTATTTCCTCGAAAAATGTTTTCCACTCAAACTTATCCAACTTTTCTTGGGTTGGGTTGTGTCGGGCATGAGCTGAGCCAACCCAATTGACACCCTGAGATTCTCCGCTTCGATCATTTCCAAGTACTATTAACTTCCAACTAGGGGTGGAAATGAACCAAATAATTTACAAATAGTTCGATAATTGTTCGAGTGACTATTCGGTCATACTTGATTCGGTAGTTCGTTTAATACTAAACAATTATTTTTTTAGTATTCGAGTTTACTAACAAATAGAATTATCAGATGTATATTCAATTCGTTTGTCTACTAAATATTCATTTAAAATTTGATCGCTTATTAGTTATATTATTGCACATATGATGTCATATTTTTAACGCACTTAACATTTCTATTTAAGTTTTATGTACTAATTTTAAGACTTAAATAACCTTAAATCCATTTTCTAACACCAAACATTCGAGTTCAAATCTGAAAAACTCCATATTTGACGATTAGAATTCACATTCGAATTCGATAATTTTAAATAAGTACATATACAAATACCTTAGTATTCAACCGATTGGACCGTTTACCACCCATATTTCCACCATAAACGGTCAACGACAACAAAAACCAAATCCAAATAAAAAAGAAAAGAAGAAGAAGAAAAAAAAAAGCCGTCTCTCTTCACTGAGAGCAGAGCAGAGCGAGCGAGATCAATGGCGACGGCGATGCTGAGGCCCTCTTTCTTCGCTCGAGGAGACCAATCGAGCGCTCTCGATCTCTCCTCCGATCGCGCCAGCAGAAACAACGCTGGGGATCTCCCTCTCGATCGAAGAGGGAGTAAAAGAAGCTGCTTCCTTTCATCAGAGAGCGCCTCGGATATCAAATGAGTCTCCCTTTTTGGATGGACGATTCTACTCCCTACCTTTTTCCGCGACTATCCGTGGTGACTCGTACTTTGTAAATATTCAAGCTTAGCCCTTAAAATTTGCGTAGGCAGAAATCTTACTGGTATTTGCATTCACATGTATGCGGTATCTTCATTGATATTATCTAAAGCGAATTGCTTAATGTCAATTCTTCTCTCTTAAAACATGACAGTAAACTATTTCATTCTTGCAGAGAAAACTGTTGTCATCATGTGAATCCAGCTTGAAGGAAGTTAAATTGATGTCGGACAAAAAGCTACGTAGGATCGAGAAGTCGAATGGGCCGGAATTCGCACAGTTCAAGCGAAACAGGCCGACGGGCAAAACTCGTCGCCTCGCCATGACATCCGCTGATTTTTGGGCATATGAGATAGTTTGGAGCTTCAAATATGCGGTTTAGTATTCATATATTTCGTGTTGGGTAATTTTGTAGTTTCGTTTTAAACTTCTTTAGGGTTTTAGGGTTTTGCTTTAAATACTTTGTAATTTAGTATTAGCCATCATCTTTTTGGCGTTTATCTTTGAGGAGGTCCTCGTGGTAAGGCATTCTTGGAAGAAGTCCTCGCGGTAAGGCTTCTTGATCATCACCGCTGCGTCATAAATCTTGCAGCGCTACCAATACCATGGAAGCTGATGATATCGTTAGTGCTTTTTTCATGTGAGCAGAATCTTGTTTGGTCTGCCGTTATTCCAGAAGTCACTGACATCACATGTATATTTCAGGCTCAAAGTTGAATAATCTTGGATAAACCTCTGGACCTATAAATCATACTCCCTTTAAAAGCACGAGTTCGGGAAAATCTTTCGGTAGACGAAAATACCCTTAGAATTCAAATACAATACTAATCCATTAAGTAAGAGTAAGTTGATAAATTGATGAATTCTTATTGGCTATACATAGTATAAAGATAATGATATAGTTTAAATTGAAATGTAAACCTGAATGAAATTAATTAATGCCAAATTTACAAATGTATACAAGATG
>JBAKGM010000002.1:2593814-2621853 GCA_037177215.1 Asparagus racemosus
ATTCTATTTCTACAACTCTGTATCCTTATCTTTGAATTCTTATCCTAATACTATGTATATATGTGCTTAATGGATTAGTATTTGAATCTAAGGATATTTTTGTCTACGGAAAGATTTTCCCGAACTCGTGCTTTTAAAGGGAGTATGATATATATATATATATATTCCAAAACCTTAATCCTCTCGGCCTGATTCGTCTCCCCTAAAAACACCAATCATCTCCGCCGCGATGCCGACCTCTCGACCTCAGAGATCTCCGTTCAGCCCTAGCTTCTCGTGGCGCCTCGTGAAGGAGGAGCTAGATCGCCATCTCCACTACCCGCGAGTGGATACCCCCCCACCCCAATCATCCGTTTGCCATGGCTGCCGAGCTCCAACCGCTCATAACGCCCTTTTTCGAGAGGAAAGGCGTGGGTGATACTCCTAACGCCGACGCCAACACCGACGTCGTTATCGTCTCCACGACATACAGGTCATTTGATTGCCCCTCAGTCAGTTTCTCCAACAGCTTATGGATCCAGAAGGAACTGCACATTCGAGGGTGTAGTCCGATTTCTGTCCAACCCGGAGATATGGAAAATTGATACAAATTTAGCAGTTGCACATTGTGTATATTCAAGCAAAATCATTTATTTTAAGAATATTCTCTATGCTTGAACAATTTGATTTTAAATCATTTATTTTCAGTCTGTAGATCCTAACAAAAGAGACAATTAGATTTTAAACCATGCTAGCAGAATGCAGTGATCAAAGAATCCAAACTACTCTATACAATAAGGAAAAAAGAATTATATCCACACCCATTTAATAATTCTTAAGACTTTGAGTTGTTAATCACCTTTTATGCAAGTACATTGTTGGTTCCAATCTAGTTCAGCCGGACACTTCACTCACTTTGGATACCTTATCCGTGTCGGACACGCATTCATTGTTGACACGCTGTGGTAACGTGTGGTTCGAAGCAAAACCCGAATTTTCTCATTATTTCTAACCCTAAACTAATTTCTTTGGTATATCTAGACCAAAATTAATTGGTATTTGAACCCAAAAACGGAAACCTTTAGATAAGATTGGAAAAAAGTACCCTACGTGTACCATGCAATCAGAACTAAACTGTTGTTGTTAAACCTTAATTCTTAGTTTGATTTAACTTAATTATTAATTGTTATAGATAATAAAAGAAAAACCAAGTGTTTAGAGTATTTTAATTCAATATTGGTCAAATGTAAGTATTGCACACACACACACACATATGTGCAAGTGTGTATCTGTGTCTCCGTATCTAGCCTTTTATAAATTTGTCATGTCTCGTGTCGGTATCCATGTCTACACCCGTAGCTGTGCAACCAAAGTCCCAATTCTTTTGGTGTCATCAAATCATCATGGAATTTCTTACACTGTATGCACTATTTCTTTACGTATAAGATGATATATCTTATAGTAATACACTTACACTTCCATAAATATTTCAATTTTGTTCTTTACAAATCTATATTTAAGAAGATATGCGAGTCACTTGTCACTGAAACTGATAAGAATAAATAGTGTATTCTTTGGCCTTAGTTTGTACAAATAAAGATGTTTCCTAAAAAAATTGTCCTCCTTTTTAAATCTCTTTCCTAGTTAGTAATCTCATATTCTCATCCGTGAAGTAACCATGTCCTGTATTGTTTAGGGTAAAAGTCACACTGACCGAGAGAAGACAGTGCAAGAATAATCTAGTAATTTTTGCTTCTTTTGCTTTTTTTCTTTCTTTCTATATTTTATTTTTCCTTTTCTTCTTCCAAGATTAGCTTTCATACGATACTAATTCCTTTATGTCATGTAGGACCAACTTATCCATCACCTATTTCACAGTAAAATGTAGTCTTGTTGCATTTTTTTTGAAAAAATAAATTATCTTCTACGTCGATGCAAATCTTGACGTTCTGCAAGGTGCAATTTGAGGTGCTTCTTTCTAAACTCCCTCAAACTATACGTCAAAAATATTAATGTGCGCTATAATTATTAGCAAATTAAAGATTGTATATGTGGGTTGTGGCTAACCAGTAAGCTCTGTCTAGTGTCTAAAGACAGTCGAAGTTGTAGTCTTAATTATTATATCCGACGCTCATAAACAACTAACAAAATTGGTCACTTTTCATTGACATAAAATTAACGCATTCTAATTAATAGCTATCTCCTAGAAGTTATCTAGCGTTCATCAAACTATTCGTAAGTTATCTTTTCAATTGATTCAGATTATGTGCAAGTATTAGTCTTCTAAAAGGTTAACTGGTTGGAATGTCAGGGGTTGCTGAAGGTTTCCACATCATTCTCTTCCACCAAAAGTTTAATATGTGACCATTGTCAACAGGTTTTGAATTTTATATGATAATATGATTTGTATTGGCTCTCAACTTTGACATCTTTGTGCTTGTTGTAGTAATTGTCAACCAACTTCCCTCTAACTCACTGTCATTTTGCTTATTTTTCATCTGACATAGGAACAATGTTTTGTCATGCCTAATTCTTTATAGCATTATGGCTCTAATTGCTTTGTCTACAACGTTTTCTGAATAAGTATCAAAATCTTTGACAATTGAACATTCCTTTTGATATTTCAGATCTCTTACTCGGTCAAGTTCCCACCAAGAGATGGGACACTGAGATTCTGTAGATGGTGCACCTGGGATTATTATACCTTTTCTTTGACAATAATTTTCATTATGAATATTTATATTTTGCATTTAAAACTATAGTAACACTCCTGCTGCGAATGTGGTTTTGCAGACTGGAGGGAAAAATAGAAAGTTTTGTCTTTTCAGAAAAGGAATGGATTTAATCCCAAATAATTTGCTCATGCCATGCACAAACCCATAATTACATAGTACTTTTACTCAACATTATTAATTACAGCATTCTAAAACCTATTTTGATTCTTGGTTTTTTTTCCTGAGTTGTAGCATTGGTCAGCCACAGAAAAAGCAAATGCCTGGTTGCACGACGAGTTTGTTCATACATTTCCACAACGATTGATTCCGCATCGTTTGGTCAATGACATCACTGATTTTATTGTAGTGAATGTTCTACCTTTTAACGGTGAATGTGCGGAGGAGCTCACCCTTGAGCCTGCCATCGAACTAGGAAAGTTCGAGACGTTTGGTGGGAGCTCCATCTTGGCGCCTTCCATGAAAAGCATCAGTCCACAATTCATCCAGGAGTATGATCCATCTAGTACGACTATTTTCAAGCCACATTCCTCATGTCTTGGGTTGTCAACCAGTCCAACCATCAACGCACAGGCAGAAACCTCCTCTTTCACTGCAAATAGAAAAGGTCGATCCGCAACAAAATCAACAGGCGACATTATTTCTTTGCCTTTTGCTTGCTTTTTAGGACCTTTCATTTTCTTATCGGAACATTCCAGAAGTTCCCTTAGTTTTAGTCCCTGATCATCCTCGTAGACTTCTGATCAGTGACTAAAACTGAGGGAACTTCCGGAATGTTGTGATAAGAAAATGAAAGGTCCTACTGCAAAGTAGGCAAAAGGCAAAGAAATAATGTCGCCTGTTGATTTTGTTGCGGATCGACCTTCTCTATTTGCAGTGAAAGAGGAGGTTTCTGGATGCGTGTTGATGGTTGGACTTGTTGACAACCTAACACACGAGGAATGTGTCGGTACTGAATATGCGACAAAGGAGTATTCATCTTCATACATTGGTGGTGAAGATGGATCTTCTGCTAGCAAGATGAGTTTAGGAGGACTGGGTAAGTTGTATTTCATTTTTTAAGGTAAAGTTTACTCTCTCTTTCTCTCTACACACACTAAAGTTTGGTTTGGTCAGAGTTTCTTTGAGGGGTGAGGAGGGAAAAAAAAGTAAGGTTTGTTAAGGGGCTGTTTGGTCGGTAAAAAAAAACAAGGAAATCTATTTTCTATAATGGACTTTTTTCTTTTGTTTGGTTCACCTCCTAAAAGTAAGAAAAGATGAGAGAAGAGATGAGTAGTCATCATCTTATTGGAGGATGTGACACAATCTTAAGAAAACCCATTTCCTGACTTTTTTTTGAGGATATGAATGGAAGACAAGTTTTAGTGATTTCCTTATCATATTTCATTTTCTTTGATTTTAGGAAATCAACCAAACAGCCCCTAAGTAGTTTTGGGAGGAGGGAGTAGAGGGAGTGAGGGAAAGAGAAAAGAAGTCAGAAATTAGTGCTGTTCACAGTCCCCTCAAATCAGGGACAGTGAACTGTGACTGAGGATGTATAAAAATGACTTTTATATCCTCAAATGCATCTCATAATTCCCAAATTACCCCTCACCATCAAAAGCCCTATCCCTCATTAGATGCTGATATTTTCACTTGCATTAATGTGCATTCTTTTTGCTATCGGTAGTTGACATTTCCTTCTTGAGTCATTTTGCAAAACCAAACTTAGCATTCTAGTACCAAATATATAAACACTGATAACAAGAATTCATTCAGATTCCATTAGACCAAAAACGTTAGTTCTTATGTTCAATTTAGAAACTAAAGAATTAATACTGTAAATGAAGTTTGTTTTGCAAAATGGGGTTATTGTGAGAATGAGAGTAAGATGATTATCTCAGTTGACTTTTCGAGCTAACTGAGGGCAGCAATAGTCAAGAGAGAGAGAAGATGTTGACAATTGTCAATGGGCTTTAGAGGGCAAGGAGTCAACGCAAGTGAGGGAGGACGGTTCCAATGATCATTGGAGTTCTAAGAGTGAAACCAAATCTAACTTATTTCCTCTTTGACAAGCGTAAACTCAAACCAAGCTAAGTGAGGACTGTACGAGTGTGAGGTTACCAATTGCTCTAACTCATTTATTTATTTTGGAGTGCTTAGTTTTTTGTTCAAGCTTAATCATGTAATTGTTAAATGAGCCAAAACAATAACTTTTACTAATTAAGCAGATCCTAAGCTAAGCTTCGAGCTTCCTGGGCTTATAAGCAGTCCTACCCAATCTTACCCAAGAGTAACGCACCTTGCTACTATGCTCGCTAGAGCATGCTTAGCCTAGAGTTTTTCATGGTTCATCCATAAAAAAAAAAGGGGATTTTAACATCCCGGCACCCTATAGCATATGCCATATTGTAATTACACGAATGATCCTAGAGTCCGCTATTTATATGTATAACCTTGAGAGTACTAATTGAGATATCCAGATTGTATTTACATGTATGATCCTGATCAGAATACTGATTGAGATATCTCAAATAATTCTACGTTGAGATTACTTTCATTATGGTTTCTCGTGTTATCTCGATCAATAATCTCAAACACATGCTTCCTCACTTAAGGCGTGCTTGATAGTTGAAATAAACAACCCACCAACTAACAAGAAGCATGAGTATTTTCTAATCACAATATGTATCCAAAGCGCTCAGAGAATATATTAAGATTTGGTTTGCTGAAATATGATTTAGATTTGATTCAAATAGGATTATTTTCAAATTCCATTTGTTTTCCGATTAGATTTATGCACGAGTTGCTTAATTGCATGTGTATGAGTTCTTATATAAAATTATATATAAGTTATAAAAACAAATAGGAGCTAGGAAGCATGTGAGAATTAGAATGCATGCCATGTTCCATTTTTGTATTTACTTCAGCATATAAAATCCACCCTTGCTTTGTTTTATTGGCTTTTGTTTCCTTACATAATGATGCCATTATGGGCCTAAAATGGAATCTAAGTGTTTAATATGCTACTAGAACAGGACCCATAAATAAAAGGAAAGAAACAAAACAGTAACTAAATTAATAAAAATAAATTAACATATAAGAGAAAGATAACGAAAGGATGTTGGCCCATGGAGACAAAGTATTGTCTAGTTTATGGGAACAAGGTAGAAAAATCACAATACTTAAAGAGTCTTGAACTCTAGATTCAGTAAACAACCACAAACAATTATTTTCATGAATGGAACACAAATTTAATGGCTTAAAGCAAGACTATATAAACTCCTCGGTTCAAATTATGAGGTCTTATGTCCCATAGTAAGCAGCTCGCAGGATGACCTCATCCACTATTCTATCAAGCCCTAAACTATAGAAAACAAACTGCGCGCAGCAGGCTCTCGAACTCTAGATTCAATGAGCAACTAAAAGAAAACTATTTTCATGAATGGAACCCAAATTTATGGCTTAAAAAACATGGCTAAATGGCACTTAAATACCCTAATGTTTCACTATTTTTACACTTAAATATTCTAAGTCGTAAAAAGTAGCATAAAAATACCCTAAGTTGTCAAGAAGTAGCACATTGCTACCTTCTATTACATAGAAAACAGAATATTCTTATAAATATTCTCATGTGCATAATATACAGGAATTTTATTATTGTATTGCCCCTATTTATTACTTTAATTACCATTTTACCTACCTTTTAATTTATTATTACTATTTTAATGGAGGACATTTTCGTAAAACTAATAGTGTTAGCTTAATTCTAAGTGTGGACAACTTTGAGTATTTTTTATGCTATTTTTTACAACTTAGGATATTTAGGCGTGAAGATAATAAAACATTAGGGTATTTAAAGTGTCACTTAACCAAAAAAAACATTAGATGCACACACCAGCGCACAATCTATTTTAAGTTCAAAATAAACAAACAAACACACTCAATCACATGCATACGTGTCTAATTACTTCAATTTCGAAGAAAATACCCCAGACTCAAGTTGAACAAACTTATAGCTATATTATTTGATTAAACTACCATTTCAGGTGCAATATCGTCCTCACTGGCTCCTGCGACGTTGACGAAGCTCTGAACACGAAATTCATCTTCACATTGCATGTCGGATGGTGCCTCGTAACTATCGCCAAAATAGTTAAATAACCCAACTACAAAGGAGATATAGAATAGGAGAAAACTTTATAAAATTGCAAAAATTACCAACGACTTCGCGTGTGGATCGTGGCGAGATGATCCCGAGGCTGGGCCGAGCGGTGTACATCTCCCGGTTGGTTGACTGTCCCTAAATCAAGCCAAAAAGGAGAAAACAGATATATTAATTATCCAGGGTTAATCATCCCCCTTAATCCAGGTAGTTTTGATCAATGGTGATTAATTAAGTACTAAACTTTACGGGATTCTAAATCTCGTGAAGTTTTTGCAGCTTATTTAGCATTTTCGACCCAATTTCAGCCAGCTGGCTGAAACTAGATCGAAAACACTAAATAAAAGATAAATGAGTCGATTTTTTTGAAAATAAAGTTCCAAAAAGATTGGTTTTGAAAACTTGTCCTAATTCTTAACCCTAATGGAGAGGGATCTTAATTCCTAACCCCAAAAACCCTAATTTTAATTTGGGGTTTTTCAGATAGTAGTCGTTTATCTTCAATAATTCATATTAGTCGCTCAAATCTTAGAAATTGCATATTAGTCCCTCAGATCCTATATGATCTTGCAAAATGGTCTCTCTAATTAACATACGGTAGATTTAAAGGAAATATTCTGTCAAATCTAATGATTGAAGGCTAGGCCATATTTAGATTAGGGCCTTTTGTTATCTGGGGACTAATTTAACTCACTGTAGTCCAGTGATATAATAATCTAACAGACTATAATGAGTTAAAGTTAGTAATCTGTTTAATTCAACCTGTTATTAACACCTTTAATGTCTATGTCACGTTTGGGAACTTATCATTTTAAGGGGGTATAGGATTAGAATACATACTTAAATATCTACAATGCCCTTCCATATACTAGCCAAGTATTTTCAAGGGTCTGTTTGTAAATTTTAGATTTTCAGAGAGTTGTTTGCAATTCATTTTTTCAGGGTGCTATTTATAATTTAAAAGTTTTTAGGGTTTTGTTTATAATTTTTAGGTTTTTTCAGGAGTCATTTTTTATCTTTGAATTTTAAGGGGCTTTTAGATTTTTCGAGAGGCTATTTGTATTTTTGGGGTTGTTTGTAATTTTTAGATTTTAGGGAGCTCTTTGTAATTTTCATTTTTAAGGGACTTTTTTGGTTCTTTTCTCTTCTCTTTTTTTTGTTGATGTTTGTACCAAAAAAAGTATGGTTTTTAAATTTGAGCGTATTAGCAAATATCTAGATTTAGGAGGGTTGATGTGCATCTACGTATGACTTGATAGACATATACAACAACTGAAATCAGTGAGGGTAATAATTAGGGATGAAGAGCCTTGGTAAATTTTAGAAACTTGAGGGGCAATAGCATCTTTTTGGATCTAATCCTAAGTGGCAAATAGTCCAATGACTACAATAACACTCCTCTCTCCCTCATTATTTAGTCTTAGATCTATGGACTATTTCATTTTATTGGACTAAATAGTTTCATTTAATCCTTCCTAATTTTTGAACCAATTATGTTAAAGCATTTTTTTACCCCTCTATTAAGTCTAACAATAGTTAAAGAGCTCTAACCCAAAACTCAGCTTTACAGTAATCACAATCCTCTAAAACATATACAATCTTTTAAATTTCTCCTCTAACCTATCTATCATCCACCCCCTGCACTGTTTAAAATTTTAAACCATTAGAGAGTGATAATTTGGTAAGTGTAGATATATGGTTTGTAATTAGCCTAACCGAGATTGAATTTTTTTAACCGAAGCACTAACAGAAGGGCCTTTCGCAAGACCTTTTCAAGGTTAACATGCAATTTTCAAGATTTGAGGGACTAATATGGAATTATTGAAGAGTTAAGGGACCAATATCTAACCGTTTAGGGCTTGTCTGGTACAACGGTAAATGGGGTTAAACTTTATCCTCGTAAACTTTCACCTAACTTTAACCATTTTGTTATCATGTTAAAATTTCATCAAGTTTTAAAGTTTAACCACGTATGAGGATAAACTTTAACTAAATGAAGGGGAAGGATAAAAGGAAGGGAAAAGTTTAGAGTTAGTTCATTTAACAATATGTAATTAAAATAACTGGAAAAAAAGTTTTAAAACTTACCAAAAAGCCCCTAACATAAAAATATTACAAATATCCCTTGTCAAAATAGAAAATTACAAACAAGCCCCCAACAATTCCAAAACTATAAAAAACCATCAAAGTTTTCAAAAATTGTAAAAACGCACAAAAAATTCAAACATACAAATAACATTGAAAATTTTAAACCTTACAAGAAGCACGATGAAATTTTTTTAATTTACAGAAAACACCTAAAATTTTGAAACTCATAAAAAACGCCCTCAAAAATAAAATAAAAAACAAATTGAATATTTCAAATCTAAAACATAATAATGAAAATCAGGGAAATATGAATAGCCCCAAAAGTTTTAAAATTTACCAAGTTCACTCTAAATCCTTAAAACTTATAAAACACACCATAAAAATTCTAAATTTACAAAAAATATGAAAATTTGAAACATAAAACAATAAACTGAACAATCTAAGAATTACAATCAGCCCCCTAAAAATTTTCAATTTTGAAAAACACCCTAAAACTTTTAAATTTTGGCAAAAACACCCTTAGAAATTTTGAAACTTACAAAAAAAACTTGAAAATTTCAAACCTAAAATAGAACAACGAAAATCTATGAATTTTACAAACAGCCCCTTAAAAATGTTAGAATTTGTAAAAAAGCACCATAAACTTTCAAAGTTGCAATAAACACTCTCAAAAGTTCAAAATTTACAACAGATTATGCAAATATTTCAAACCTATAAATAGTAGACTGAAAATCTTGAAATTACAAATAGCCCCCTATTTTTTTGGGATTTGCATAAAACGCCCTAAACCTTTTAAAACTTACAAAAAGTGCCCTAAAAGCTCAAAAGTCTATCTTTTACATACCATAAGGTATTAAAGTGCAACTTTTAGAAACTTTAGAGTATCTAAGTACTGCAAAAATCAAGTGTCAGTGTACAAGTGCATTGCGGGGGAAACCATAGGGTATTTAAGTGCAGTTTACCCTTATCTTTCTCTTCTCTTTATTATCTCGAAAACTTCAATTCTGAAATCTATTTATTTCCTGGAAAAATGTTTTCCGCTCAAACTTATCCAACTTTTCTTGGGTCGGGTTGTGTCGGGTATGAGCCAACCCGACCCAATTGACACCCTTAGATTCCCCGCTTCGATCATTTCCAAGTACGCTACTAACTTATCCACCTTAAAAGGTCAATGACAACAAAAGCAAGAATCAAGCCGCAGGCCAAATCCAAAAAAAAAAACCCGTCTCTCTTCACTGAGAGCAGAGCAGAGCGAGCGAGATCAATGGCGACGGCGATGCTGAGGCCCTCTTTCTTCGCTCGAGGAGACCAATCGAGCGCTCTCGATCTCTCCTCCGATCGCGTGAGCAGGAACGCTGGGGGATCTTCCTCTCGATCGAAGGGGGATTTCGTCTTCGTCGTCAACCCTAAAGGTACTCCTTTTTTCCTTTTTCTAAACTAAAAATTATGGTTTCAATTATCTCTACATGGATGGATTCAGGTGCGAATGGTCGAACTGGGAGAGAGTGGAAGAAGCTGCTTCCTTTCATCAGAGAGCGTCTCGGTCCTCAATGCAATGTGAGCCCTTCTCTAGCTTTCTTTAAGTCTGTTTAGGTTTTGTTTGAGGTCTTAAGATTGTCAGTTAATGCAATTGTAAGTAGATTTTGCAATTCATGTTTTAACTAATTTATTGGAAAGCTTGACGAGAATTTATATGAGCCAATTTCTTATTCTTTGGCTTCTCCGTACTTATTTGTTAAATCTGAATTATTTCAGGAGTGTAATAATTCATAATTGTTCTGTTATTTGCTTTCTCTTACTGGAATCAGTTATAAGCTGTGATCTGTGCAACATTACGTTATGTAAGTTTGACTTGTATACATGCTGTGAGCAGATATGCGAGTCTATGACTTCAGGCCCGTTTCATGCGGTGGACATAACGAGGGAGGTACAAATTTTCACTAGAAGTATGATACATGCACCTACTGGTTTCTGATTTCTTTACCGCGTATTGGTGTTTTCACTGAAAAGATGTGATTGTGAACTATTTATGCCATGTAGGCAATAAGGGAAGGGGCTGATGCTGTCATAGCAGTTGGAGGCGATGGTACACTTCATGAGGTGAGATGAAGCTCTTAGATGTTATACACCTTCCAGTAGTTATCTCACTTCATACTTAAATTGCAATCCATAGTTCCTGAGAGCAATGTGTCATAGTTTCAGTGATACAGTTGGTCAAGGAATCATAGGGAAGACAGACATAGATCTCAGTTTTGTTTTTATCAGATTAAGCCTCTGATGCAATGGGCTGTTTTAAACTTACAGCAAGACTGGACATAATCTTAGATAATCTTATTATAAACAGTTCTTTGCTGGCCCCCACCCTTTGTTTCTCTTTATTACTGCTGGACAGTGAATCAACTCCCAAAAAATTCATCAGGTACTACCCCTGACACGGGCATGTATATGCACATGCACGATTCCTCTCCCCCTCTTTTCTGTTCTTGTTAGATTCATAATAATAACTACCCTAAATCTTTTTGTCTTCCTAATCTGAAACCATGTCTTAACACTAAATCGGTCTCTAAGGAAACTACGGGATGCATGATAACATCTGAAAATCATATTGTATGTCTACAACATGGTAAATAGATGCTTACAGTACATGAGAGTTTATTATGAGCAGTTCGTAATTCTAATTTGGAACTGCTCCTATAAATTTGTAGTTTGTCTTGTTTAGTATATTAACCCCATGTGATGAAAGTCAAATATAACTGAAGCAAAATTTCAAAAGGAATGTGTTTCTCTTGTGTGTACTGATGCAACCCTGAGTTTCAACTGTGATGAGTAGTCTACCATGATTCTCAGTGAGCAGTAATGAATAAGGCTTTTCTCCCCTCAATGATAAATCCAAAATGCACGGTGATGCAACTGTGAATTTCTCATGTGACGTGCAATAAACTTTTCTGTGTCCATTTTTAAAAATTTTGTCTATATTTTTAGTTGCAAAAGTAGTCTATAGCTTCTCTCATGGTTCAGTGATAATAAAATGTGATTCTCAGTGGTAAATCAAAAATGTGTGGTGATGCAACTATGATTTTTTCATGTGACGGTCAATAGACTTTTCTTCCTCCACTTTTTTGAAAGTTTGTCTATATATTCTTACTTGTAATAGTAGTTTATAGCTTTTCTCATGGTTTTGTGCATTTCTCTCTGCTAATTTTCGGTTTGAGATGCTCTGAAACCCAGTTTTTATTATAAGACAGTCTATCATTGTTCTAATCCATAGATACCTGAAGCTCTGATGTATGTTTTTACTTTGAATTATCAGGTAGTAAATGGCTTCTTTTGGGCGGGAAATCCGGTCACTTCTATTGACCATGGTCCAGAGCATTCAACCACACTCGGTGTAAGTACTCTTATGGGTTCCTAATCTTTCTGAAACTTAGGTTTATGTTTGGTCAGCTCGCTTCTTAAACTTTTAGCTCCAAAAAATGAAGATTCCCCCATATAATTAATGCTAATTTGTGTCTGTAGAACACAATCTTGATTTCATTGTATCATAATTTGTACCTCTTAAATGTTTGTTCCATCTGATGTTTCAGCTTATTCCACTGGGGACCGGTTCAGACTTTGCTAGAACATTTGGCTGGTTAGTTTCATGTTTTTCATTTGTCTGATTGATATTTACAGGATTGGTTGTTTTCATTTCTCACTGAATGATGAAATGTTGCTTTAATTAGGAAAAATGATCCTTATGATGCAGTGGAGCGGATCGCAAGAGGTTTGTTATACCTAACTGGTCTCTTTATGCTCTATCTGCAATCACCTGCTCTGCAATTAAATTTAGTTGCATTGATGGAAATTATAGTTAGAGGTTGGATTTGACAAATTTTGACGACTATAGGCCTACATACATTAATAACAGATAAAATGGTAACGATGTCCTGAATCTACATATAGACCTCTCTTTTTCCCCCTCACTGATATTCAAAGAAACAGTTCAAGATACAGCTCTAAGTGAAAATGATAAATAAATACTGAAACACATTAATACTTTTTCATAAAATGGAGTTAAAGTATGTAATCAGAGGAAGATAGTAAATAAATCAAGAACTTAAGCACATACTTTTCTTTTTTTATTTACGTCTAGCATGTCACTAGCAAATTATAGTGTTTTACTAAAAATGAACTTAATTTTAATTTTACTGTATGCTGCTAAAAGGGATGATAAACAACAATTATATAGAGGACATAGGAATGAGATGTAAACACAAGTCACATTGAGTAGATCAGAGATGAGAAGAGTTGAAAATTGATGTTTGGAAACCGATATCATATTCTATTGATAAAAAATTCACGGGTTATAGTCCATGAAACTCATAAATTTTGATGTACACATAATAAATATACTTTCGTTTGAAACAAACTGAAATTGACAAAAATCTATAGCTCATGAAAATCACGAATTTTGATGTAGTAAATTTTCTTTCGTTCAAAACGAACCAAAATTATAAAAAATCATGGACGACAACCCATTAAAATCACAAATTTTGATGTACACAATAAATTTAATTTCGTTTAAAACGAACCAAAATTGACAAAGTTTGTAGGTTATAGCTTATGAAAATTGCGAATTTTGAAGTACACAATAAATTTACTTTCGTTCAACAAGAACCAAAATTAAAAAATTCGTGGGTTATAGCTCATGAAAACTACAGATTTTGACATAAATTTTCCACTGTTCGAAACGAACCAAAGTTTAAAAAACATATGGTTTATAACCCATGAAATCACAAATTTTGATGTACACATAATAAATTTATTTTGTTCGAAACAAACCAAAATTGACAAATTCATGGGTTATAGCTCATGAAAATTGCGAATTTTGATGTACGCCTAATTTGTTTACTTTCGTTCAAAATGAACCAACATTATAAAAAAATTGCGGGTCATAGTCCATGGCATCGAAATTTCTTTTGTACATGTAATAAATTTATTTTCGTTTGAAAAAACCAAAATTTTCAAAAATCATGGGTATAGCCCACGATAATTGTAAATTTTGATGTGCACATAATAAATTTACTTTCATTCGAAACGTACTAAGACTGACAAAAATCATAGGTTATAGCTCATGAAAATCACATTGTTTATTTATACTCGTTCAAAACAAACTAAAATTGTGAAAAATCATGGCTTATAGTTATAGCCCATAAAAATAATAAATTTTGATGTATACTTAATAAATTTACATTCATTTGAGACGAACCAAAATTGAAAAATTTGTGGGTTATAGCCTATGAAAATTGAAAATTGTAATGTGCACATAATAAATTTACTTTTGTTTGAAACGAACTAAAATTGTCAAAAATCATTAGTTATATCTAATGAAAATTGAAAACTTGGAGGCACAATTTATTTACATTCGTTCAAAATGATCCAAATTTGTCAAAAGTTGTGGGTTATAGCCTATGAAAATCACAAACTTTGATGTACACATACCAAATTTACTTTTGTTTGAAACGAATCAAACTTGTAAAAAATCATGGGTTATAGCACATGAAATCGCAAATTTTGATGTACACAATAAATTTACTTCCATTTGAAAAGAACTAAAATTGATAGAAATCGTGAGTTATAGCTTATGAAAAATACAAATTTTGATCTACAAAATTATTTACATTCGTTCAAACCGAACCAAGATTGTAAAATTCATGGATTATAGCTCGCAGAAATTGCGAATCTTGATGTACATGTAGTTTATTTACATTCATTCAAAATGAAATTAAATTTCTAAAAATCTTGGGTTGTAGCCCATGAAAATCACAAATTTGTATGTACACACTAAATTTATTATCATTTGAAGCAAGCCTGAAAAATTCCTGGGTTATACCTTATGAAATCGCAAATTATGATGTACTAATCATATTTTTTTTTGTTGGAACCAAAATAAAGTTGTCAAAAATCATAGGTTATAGCCTATGAATATCGCAAAATTTAATGTACATATAATAAATTTATTTTCGTTCGAAACGAATCAAAATTGACAAACTTTTTAAGTTATAGATCATGTAATTTGCTAATTTTGATGTACACATAAATAAATTTACTTTCAGTCAAAACGAACCAAATATGACAAAAATCATGGGTTAGGTCATGAAAAATCTCAAAATTTTATGAACATGTAACAATTTACTTTCATTTAAAATGAACCAAAATTGTCAAAAATCATGGGTATAAAACTAACCAAGATTGTCAAAAATCGTGTGCTATATCCTATGAAAATCGCTAATTTTGACATACACTTAATAAATGTACTTTCAATCGAAAAGAAACAAAATTAACAAAATTTGTGTGCTATAACTTATTAAAATCGTGAAGTTTGATGTACACATAATAAATTTACTTCCGTTTGAAACAAAACAAAATTGAAAATTTCATAGGTTGTAGCGCATGAAAATCGTGAATTTTAACATACTTAATTTTCTATTAGTTGAAACGAACCAAATTTGAAAAATTCATGGGTTATAGCCTATGAAAATCTCAAATTTTGATGTACACATAATTTATTTACATTCGTTCTCAACGAACTAAAATTGTCAAAATTCATGGGTTATAGTCTATGAGAATCACAAATTTTGATGCACTCAACAAATTTACTTGAGTTTGAAACGAACCAAATTGTCAAAAATCATGATTTATAACCTATGAAAATCGCAAACTTTTATGTACACAATGAATTTGCTATCATTTGAAATAAACTAAAAAATTGAAAAATTCTTGAGTTATACCGCATGAAAATTGTAAATTTTAAGCAAAATGAACAAAAATTATCAAAAATCATGGGTTATAAGTCATTAAAATCGCAAATTTTGATGTACACATAATAAATTTATTTTTGTTCAAAATGACTCAAAATTGATTAAATTTGTGGGTTTTCTCATGGGAATTGCGAATTTTGTTGTACACATAATTTATTTATATTCGTTCAAGATGAATGAAAATTGCTAGTAATTATGGGTTATATTCCATGAAAATAGTAAATTTTGATATACACAATAAATTTACATTCGTAAATTAAAAAAATTTGTGGATTATAGGTCAAGAAAATAACAAATTTGATGTACACATAAGAAATTACTTTCGTTCTAAACAAGCCAAATTTGACAAAAATTGTAAATTATAGCTCATCAAAATTGCGAATTTTGATGTACACATAATTTATTAATATTCGTTCAAAATGAACCAAAATGCTAAAAATTCTTGAGTTATAACCCATAAAAATCATAAATTTTATTGTACACATAATTTATTTACATTCGTTCAAAATGAACGAACATCTATATTGCATGGATACGGGTGCGGGTGCGGATAGGGACATGGGTGCAGATACGGGACATGGCAAAATTATAAAAGCTAGGATACGGGGACACGATTATATATATATATATATTAATAATCTATATGAGATCGATATTGTTTTTCATTGACATGTTATGAGAACTAAAATCATTATACCATTTTTATGTTTCTTTTATTAAGTAGATTATAAATTGAAAAAACTGCTCTTTTTGAACTAGATACCCAAACAACCCTTTAAAATCATACTTGTGAACTGGGCATGTGCTAAAATGAACATGTCCTGAGTCTTAACAAGTTGCATAATTTTGAGGTTAAGTGTACGATACTACATTCAAGAAGTGTATCACAAGTTTTTTTAAAACTAAAACATGTGTTATATATTGAGTACATGTCTAAGTTAATGTTTATATGTATTCAAGAGGTGTCCAAGGAGTGTCAGACACGGATACGGGAAGTGTCAGACACTGATACAGCAATATAGATGAAGTGTCTGGGTAACCTAGACGAAAATTGTCAAAAAACTTGGATTCTAGCCCCATAAAAATCGCAGATTTTAATTAAAGCATAATAAATTTACTTTTATTAAAAATAAAACCAAAATGGGAAACTTCATGGTTGTAGCTCATGAAAAGCGCAAAATTTGATGTACACATAATAATACTTTCGCGAGAAACAAACAAAATTTGTCAAAAATCATGAATTATAGTCTATGAAAATTGCAAATTTTGATGTACACATAATAAATTTACTTTTGTTTGAAATAAACAAAAATGACAAAAATTGTATTACAGCTCATGATATGACAATCACGAATTTTGACATAATTAATTTTTTATTATTTGAAACGAACCAAAATTGTCAAACTTATGGGGTATAGCACATGAAAATAAAATTTTTTATGTACCCATAGGAAAGTTACTTTTGTTCAAAACAAATTAAAATTGACAAAATTTGTGGGCTATACAACCCATGAAAATCACGAATTTTAATATACGCATAATAAATTTACTTTTGTTTGAAACCAAACCAAAATTGAAAAATTCGTGGGTTATAGCTCATAAAAATGGTGAATTTTGACAAAATAAAATTTCTATTCTTCAAAATGAACAGGAATTGCAAACTTCATGGGTTATAGCTTATTAAATCTCAAATGTTGATGTATGCATAGTTTCTTTACCTTTGGTCGAAACAAACCACACCTGTACCATGGGTATAGCCTATAATAATCGCAAATTTTGATGTATAATAACAACTTCACATTCGTTCGAAAACCAAAACTGTCAAAAGTCATGCGTTATAGCCCATAAAAATTATAAATTTTTATGTGCACAATAAATTTACTATCATTCTAAATGAACCAAAATTGAAAATTTTGTGGGTTATACCACATGACATCGTAAATTTTGATGTACACAATACTTCTGTTTCAAACGGAAAAAATTATCAAAAATTATTGGTTATAGCCCATGAAAAATCACAAACTTTGATTTACACAATAAAATCACTTTCATTCGAAACGAATCAAAATTGATAAAATTCATGGGTTATCTCATAAAAATCGCAAATTTTGATGTGTACATAATTTAGTTATATTCGTTCAATACAAACCAAATGTGTTAAATGACATGGGTTATAACTTATAACCCATAAAAATAGCAAATTTTGATATACATATAAAAAAGGTAAATTCGTTCAAAAAATCTGAAATTGAAAAATTCATGGATTTATTATGAAAATTGCAAATTTTGATGTACACATAAGTTTTTATGTTCGTTTAAAATGAACCATATGTCAAAAATCCATGAGATATAGGCTTATAGCCAATAACAATCGCAAATTTTGATGTACACATAATAAGTTTACTTTTGTTCAAAATAAACCAAAATTAAAAAGTTTGTTGGTTATAGTGAATGAAAAACGCTAATTTTAATGTACACATAACAAACTTATTTTCATTTTAAATGAACAAAAATTTAAAAATTCGCGGGTTATAGTTCATGAAAATTAAGAATTTTGACATTATAAAATTTCTTTTGTTCTAAACAAACAAAAATTAAAAAATTCATTGGTTAAAACCCATAAAAATCACAAATTTTATGTGCACTTAATAAATATAGTTTTGCTAGAAACGAGCCAAATCGACGAAATTTGTGAGTTCATCAAAATCACGAATTTTGCTGCACACATAATTTATTTACATTTGTACAAAATGAACCAAAATTATAAAAAAAATCTTGGGTTATAGCCCATGAATTTTTTTTTCTGATGTGCACATAATTTTTTTACTTTCGTTCAATATAAATCAAAATTGTCAAAAATCTTGGGGTATAGTCTACGAAAATTGGCAAAATTTGACGTCGGCATAATAAATTTTTTGTCATTCAAAATGAACTAACATTTAAAAATTCATGGTTATAGCTCCTAAAAATCTCAGATTTTGATGTACATGTAATAAATATGCTTTCATTCGAAGGAACAAAAATTATCAAAAATCATGGCTTACTAAATGGATAGGTTCTGATCTCATAATTATCAAAAATTATCAAAAATACAAATGGATAGGTTCTGATCTCATCACATTGGGAAGCGAGAAAATCCATGAGTTTGACATGGTTTTACTAAATAAGTCAAGGATATAAATAGGCTTTTATAAAATTTGTCCAATTATATGAGGTCTTCTGTGGTAAAGTGAAAGACTTTGTATGTACAAGTGAATAACATTTTAATAAACATATTTGACAGTTACAAGTATATGCCTTAAGCTTCATCTCATTTCCACATGCAGGATTAAGGTCTAAGATAGATGTTGGCGTTATTAGTGGAATCAGTGAAGAGAAGCATTTTTTCATTAATGTTGCTGATATTCATTTGTAAGAATCTGTGCTTGATTTTCAACTTGGTATGCTTTGACTGATGCCCATAATCATTTGAAAGCTTCTTTATAACTGTCAGGAGTGCGAAAGCAGGTTATTATGCCTCCAAGTATAAAAGATTTGGGAATCTATGCTATGTTATAGGAGCTTTGAGAGCCTTTATTGGACATAATAATTGGGACCTTAAAATCAAGGTCAGTCATCTAGCACCTTAACATTCAATCTCTATACTTTCTCTATCGCGTATAGAGAAAGTATCTAGTGGTCCTGGTCAATGCGAGTAATGGTGTCCCAAATAGATACTAGCCCTTGGATCAGTGCACAATCCCCAAGTCTAGTGATCCGAAGGTTTATGTATCGTTGGTGCACCATAAATGTTACCAATCGGGATCACTGGACACTTTCTCATATAGTATATGACCCAACATTTCCAAATATGATACATTTATAAAATAATGGATATGAGGTGATTGCTTATTTTGCTAAATGAACTACCAAGAGATAGTCATGTGGTGAGACCCACCTTGCTAGTCACATCAAAAAGTGTGAACCTCACCACTCTCTCTTGCTAGCTCATTTTGCTAAATGAGCCGCCACCTCATTCTTTACATTTATCAATATTAATTGCATATATACAGGTAGATGACAGAGAGTGGGAGGTATGCAACAAAGTAACTGCCCTTTGCATTGGAAATGCAAAATTCTTTGGTGGCGGCATGAAGATTACTCCGACAGCTGATCCTTCCAATGGAAACTTGGAGGTGCTCTTCCAATTTTACCTTTACCTATTCTTCTTCTTTGGCCGGTCGATAATTTAAAAACAGAATATTGAAAGTGCATTTATGTTCAGGTGGTTATTCTTCAAGATTTCAAGTGGTATGACTTTGTTCTTAAACTACATAAGCTATACAACGGATCACATACTTCAGAGAAAAATGTATATACGAGGAGGTAAATTGTGCTTTATTTCACGTTGACACTAGTTTTGTTTTCTATTGAAAGACATTTCTCTGATATTTTGCTGGTGCAGTGTGAAATCCATCGAAATTGCAGAGGTAACAAGCAGAGGGGATATCTTCGTGCAATCTGATGGAGAGCATTTTGGGTTTCTACCAGCAAAATGCTCAATTTTACCTGCTTCCATAGAGATTTTCAGCTGACCTCGAAACATGTTCTGCTGCTTTTGCTGTGCTCTTTTCTACTTGTTTTGAGTCAATCTCTATTTATCAACTAAAGGAAGTTTGGGTAATCTTTGTTTCCATTTGCGAGCTTATTTCTCTGAGAAGCTTGATGATTGAATTTTGAAGCGAATCTCTTGTAATATTAACACATTTGTTCTTGGGATGTTGAGAGCTTTGTTGATGGAAGAATTCTGCCAGAGGCTTGCGCACGAGTTCATTGAGGAGCGTTTTCTTCTAGGGGCTAATTCTCCGGGTTATCTATGTTGCTCGTGATGTTAATCATGAGGGATGATTAAAACTATCGGAAGGTGGAAAATTATCAGCTAGAAGTTCTGATTGATAGAAAAACGTAAGAGAATTGCTGTTAGTCTCTATTCTTTGATGAATCCAGATAATCACATAATGAGCTTGCAATAGTTGTGTCCAGTGTCTTAATTTGAAATTCTTCATTTTTTTTTGAAGAAGTTTGTGTTATGTTGATTCTTGTACCATACGATGACGTTTATTACACCAAACATTCAGGTACATGATGCGCTTAAGACACGGCTGTTTGGTTTGTGGATTGCATCTCTAAGGATTTTTTTTTTTGGTTTGTAGATTGCGTCTCTAAGGATTTTGTGTTATAGCTGGTCCCCATGTTTGAGGGGGTTATCTGCAAATCAGCAGCGAGAGTCATGGGTTTATGTTAAATATTGCCAAATTTGAATGCAATCTTCTCACCGCTACTTGGAACAGTCAAACCGAATACCATTCTTGGCTCTAAAAAGCACCTCTTCTTCTTTTCTTAAAAAGTAACAAAATGAAAAAAGTAATTAAAGAAAAAAGTTCTTCAATCTTGATAGTCACACCTCCTCTCTTCTTAAAACCTTATGCACAGTCAACCTATATTTCCCCAAAAAACAAATTTAAAATATATATATATCTTCACTCTTTCTCTACTTCGTTCACTCTCTGCTCTCTCAAGTTTCATTATTTGTTTTCCACCAAAAAAATTTTTTTTTTCAAGATGTCATTTTGGCCCAACTTATTTCTCAACGTAACCTCCATCTTCGGCCTCAAGCTCTGGATCATCATCATCATCGGAATCTTCGCCGCCGCGGCCGCCGCCGCCCCCTTCCTTCTCCTTCGCCTCCGCCGCCACCCGTCTCCAACCGCGCCACCTCCCCTCTCCTCCTCTCGCAAACCTTTAAAACTCCTCTTCAACGAATCCAGTCCCCCAATTTCCAAAGAAATTCTCCCCATCTCGCCTCCTCCCATCGCCGTCGCCGTCGAAAATTTCCGGCCACCGCTTCCGCCGCCGCCAGTGAAGTCGTTTACGCGGCTGCCGGAGGTGTCGCATTTGGGGTGGGGGCGCTGGTACACGTTAAGGGAGCTTGAGACGGCGACGGAGCAGTTCGCCGATGAGAACGTGATCGGCGAAGGGGGCTATGGGATCGTTTATCGAGGCGTTTTGAGTGATCGGACGATTGTCGCTGTTAAAAATCTCCTGAATAATAGGTTTGTTTGGTAAATTAAAAAAAAAATTAATTTAAACCCATTTTTTATTAGATGTTTTAGAACTTCATCGTGAATGAGAAATATGTGTGGGTTTATAAATAAATCCGGGTAAAGAATGGGTTTAAAGTAAATTTCATATCTCTTTTGTGTGTTAAAAATGTTTTTAATTTTAATTTTTAGGGGACAGGCAGAGAAGGAATTTAAAGTGGAGGTGGGCGCAATTGGGCGAGTGAGGCACAAGAATTTGGTTAGATTGCTTGGTTATTGCGTTGAAGGGGCTCATAGGTACTTTTCAATTGTTTGTCAAAATTATTTTTTGGCTTAAACATGTAATTTTTTGTAAGGAAAAAAATTACTAATTTGATTATTATTATTATTATTATTATTTCGTTTGAACAGGATGCTTGTTTATGAGTACGTTGACAACGGGAATTTGGATCAATGGCTTCACGGGTATGTAGGTGAAGTGAGTCCACTCACTTGGGATATCAGGATGAACATTTTACTTGGAACTGCAAAAGGGTAATAATGCATTTCTTAATTTAGGAGTCTTTTTTATTTAATTTTTTGCATTTTGAGTTCTTTATGAAAGTTATTTAGACAGGTAAAACTGTAACAATGCAAGCGGGGCTCTAATTTGATTAGGAGAAAGAGTACTATATCAACCAACTGAATAAATGCTACCAACTTGTTATAGTAAATTTTGTGTTTTTATATTGATTCATCAAGAACTATTCAAGATGTTTGAGGTTCCAACACTTTATTTCTTTTGTTGCAGACTAATGTATCTCCATGAGGGCTTGGAGCCAAAGGTAGTCCATAGAGATGTGAAATCTAGCAACATATTACTCGATGCACGGTGGAACGCAAAGGTATCTGATTTCGGTCTAGCCAAGCTTATATGCTCTGAGAAAACCTATGTAACAACTCGAGTCATGGGAACATTTGGGTTAGTTCTTCAAGTGTTTTCTCGATGAATGTTAGTTTGATTACTATTAAGAAACTATATTATTAGAAGTTTCTTTCGTCGTTATAGCTATGTGGCCCCTGAGTATGCAAGCACTGGAATGTTGAATGAGAAAAGTGATATTTATAGCTTCGGAGTACTTATAATGGAGATCATATCGGGGAGAGCCCCAGTGGATTACACAAGAACACCGACAGAGGTTATTCTCTTTCCAAACTACTGCATTTTTAGTCCTTTTCTTTCTACCGAAAGGTTAATTGTAGATAAAAGCCTTGTGCTATAAGGGTGTAACCGTTTATACCCCCATAAGTATTTTATTCACACTTGCATGTATTGAACTGCATGACATGGTTTTTTTCCCCAAGTTAGGGTGGGATGCCACAGGATGATAATTCCTTGTGTTAATTGCAACATAGACCCCCTGTAGTATAGCTGTTTTCAACTTACTACCCATGTAGCCTCATTGTTGCAGCTAGATCCCTTGGGTTAAAAATTTTTCCGACTATTTTACCCTTGGTAAAATTTTCAGATGTTGTCCTAGGGTGAAACTGGTGAGTCGACCTGAGGGTAAACGAGTCAAAACATTTCACGCAAGAGACTACATGGGTAGAAAGTTGAAAGCAGCTATACTACAGGGGGTATATGTGCAATAATTTGCCCTCATTTTAACTGGAGAAGACTAAATTGCTCTCTATATTGAGAGTAAGAAAGTAATAATGGATGTGTTGTAGGGGTTGTAAGCGCTCATAGAAAAGTTTAGGTGGCTACACCAGCATATATGGTACATAGTATAGAGAGCATATTTGTGATAAATTCTTTTACAGATCCCATCTGAACTTCAATCTTCTAATCCCTTTCTATAGGTGAGTCTGGTTGAATGGTTAAAAACAATGGCTGGAGATCGAAAGTTTGAACAAGTAATAGATCCAAAGATGGCAGAGAAGCCTTCACCAAAGGCACTCAAGAGAGCACTTCTTGTGGCTCTTCGGTGTGTTGACCCTGATGCACAAAGACGGCCTAAAATGGGGCATGTCATCCACATGCTCGAAGTTGAAGACTTGTCGTTTCGAGAGGTTAAACTAAACTAATCCTCTAGAACTCAAACAACATTGTATCATATAGAAACATTTTTACTGTCATAATTCATATCTTTTCCCGTTGGGTAAATTTCACAGAACTACTAGAATTATGGGGTTTTTGGACGAGGCCATAAACTTTTTTTTTTTTTTTTTTGGCGAGATAACCAAGGTGAACTTTGCAAAACTATAAAATATCGTGAGCTAATGAAAAATTGCTGCTAACAACTTGGATAGTAACCAGTAAGCGTAGACTACCCCTGGAAGCGGGAGAGGGGGGAGATGATAGGGAAGATATAAAAAGTACATAAGGACAAAATTGTCCAAAAAATATGTTATATGTTTGCACACGAACACTACCCTAATTGCCGTCAGACATGATATTTACCCTTCTCCAAAAATACACTTCTACTATGACCCATGGACCACAGCTCTAAGAAGAGAAAGCTCTGTAAAGAATCAACCAAATTACATGTTCGTCCTTCGCTAAAAGAATTAATCATGTAGCTGACCTATATTTTTTTCATCAAATTCTACTACAGGAACGCAAGCTAGGGTGAGAACCAGCTGGCAAGTCAGACAGATACAATCCGAGAGGAGAGGCAAGTTTTGGCAAAATAGTTGAAGCAATTTGAATCTGTAACGTCAAAAATTCCAATTGATTTTGTTTTGTTTTTTTTTTTTTTGGTCTTGTATCATAAAACTTTATGATATGTAGTGTTCAATGATAACCTACAGAAATGTGTCGCAAATTGCAGCCTATTGATCTTGTCGACATATCAGTTAGATTCTTTATGTGTTCCCCTTCAATAATTTTGTGCTTCCTTAGCTATACTCTGTTCATATGAGCATGATGCTTATTTAGTTAAGCACATTGGTTTTTCCTGAAACTAGGAAAGTTTTCACCCAGCTGAGTATGATTTAACTAGTATCAAAGCTAATTATGTGCTATGATTTGAGGAAAAACAATCTAGATTACATATCTTTTGGATTTCCTTACAAGGAATTGCTTATTCCATGGACCATATATAGTTGAAGTTTACTCAAGACACTATTCAAAGGTAAATTTTAATCTTTTGCCTTCATTTATACCTCAAAACAGACACAACTTGGATGTACACTTAGAAATCAGCATGATGGATATTAAAATGGCAATATATTGAAGGTTGTTTTAATGTCAATATTCCTAGATTGATGTCATTTTCAGAATCATGTTTCATAAAATTTCACAACTAACTACCTGCAATTATATATCCTTCTACTTTCTCTTCGAGTTGTGTAATTCACGAGGAGATTGTCTGCAAACAACTAGAGAGCTCCAGGTAGTTCAGCTGGATGGTACATATTATTTAATTTCAACAGAAATTCCATCAAAAGAATTGAAGTTACACCTGCAACTTTCAATAAACAAAGAAGTTTGCAGTTCAAAATGAATGCAATTATATTTCTAGCATTCCTTTAAGCAGACTTTGTGTGTTCATGAAAGCACTCAACCTAAGGTGATTTGAACTGTGAAAGAGCAGTTGTAGCATTTGAATAGAAACAATATAAGCTTTAATAATAATTGGCAGCTGTACGTCTCATTCTTTTTCATTTTCTTTTTTCCTTCTTTGCATGCAACTAGTTTAATAGCTTATCAGATCTTTTTCTTTCTTTAACTTTTTAAGGGAACAATAACTTATTAGATATTAATTTGTGTGTTGGTTTCTCTTTCATTTCAGCATTAAATAATTAAAAAAAACAAAGTAACATAATTGGTTATTTAAATAATATTAATAATCCTTTATTGGAAAATAGTGGTTAACACGTAGTAGACAGCAACACAAATTAGTTGGAAAACTCAACTGAGCAGCACCGAGAGAAAAAAAGTAATGAAAGCTAATCTTTAAAGTTGAAACTTTGCTCTCATGCAGATTCCCAACTTAAGGAGGAAGATTACAAAGCCTCATTTTGAAATTGTCTATGTGCATGCAGCATGCCACTAGGCTACTCATACTTTAGCTATCTAATACTTATGAAAATATTTTAATACATAAGCACATCATTTTTTACATTGAATTGGAGTTTGCAGCACATCATTTTTTACATTGAATTGGAGTTTGCAGATGAAAACATGAGAAATTGAAGCCTGACCTTGTAGAGTATCATGTATACCTCTGAATCTTACATAGGTTACATTTTTGCCCTCAATTTAGTGGGGGAAAAGGTCAAGTCTTCTTCCTTTTTTTTTTTCAGTTAAACTGAGGTAAATATAATTTACGGTCACATGGTTTAACAAAATATCTCAATCTAACTTTGGGAGTTAAACTGAGGTAAATATAATTTACGGTCATATGGTTTAACAAAATATCTCAATCCAACTTTGGGACCATACAGAGTTCAGAGAATGTAAGTGCTAATAAAATAACTTCGGGCATATAAATGACTACATCGTCACAATACAAGTGATATAGCTACAATTATACAGCCATAGAGAATTGAAGGACAACATTACAGAGCAAACGGAGATCACGGACATTTATATCAATTCTATCCAGATCAAATATATTCAATAACTTAGATGGAGAAAATTGATAAAGAGTCTTTATTAACTGAAGTTGAAGCTAATTTCAATTAGGCCGGTATAGTTAGTAATAATGCACATGCCAAAAAAATCTGAAGGCTTCATGGGCATTTACCATTAATAAAGCCCAACTTATCAATCAAAATCATAAGGGCCCGTATTTTGGGATACGAGCCATGCGCCTCGCATATTTTTTGGCCTCCATGATAACTATCCTGTGGTTTTCACTCCGAATTGGAAGTGCACGCAGAGCCGACTATTGTTGCATTAATATAAAATCAATATTTGGGTGTAGGTGATGCGTGAATTACATGAAATTGAAAAAAAATGATGTAGTTGAATTGTCAACAGAACAAATAGGTTTTTTTTTTTTTTTTTTTTTTTATTTTTCCTAAAAACATTTCCACAGATTTTCCAAGAATGAGCGAATTTTCCTTGATTTTTTCAAGTGTGAGCACAATTTTGTCGGTTCTACTCGGATGGAGGGTCCTTCCATTGACCTTTGCACGTGCCAGATAATTTCTTTGATTTCTCAAAGTGTTACGATATTTTCAGGATTTTAGAAAATGTGGCATGCAAATGGAGAACACCAAATCAGGAGGAGACTTCAAAATAAATAGTATAGATAACAAAAGAACTTGGAGATTAGCGCGCTAATGCAAAAGATTCTTCTTTTCCCATATCCCATGAAGTAAGTTTTATTCAAAAATTATTCTTCTCTTGATGAGTCGTTGATGTAATAATAAACGCGCATTTAGCGGATACTTTCATGTTCCACTTCAAATTAAGAACTCGTGCGAGGAAACTAAGGGCACGAGAGCACTAAATGATGCCAAGGAATTTATTTATTTCTCTTGTATATATTTTTCAACATATTATAAGCGAACGTTAAGAAAATGAGCATTAATAGTGGGTCTAGTCTCCATTAAATCGGCTACCCATCCACTAAACATTAGATTTAGTGGATATTATGGGCATTTATATATGTTTGTTTCTAGTCAATGTAATAATATATTCTTGCGTATATATTTTGGTAGCTGGATTTGTTGTCAAAATAATATCTAATTTTTTATCATGTGTTCATCTTAACTAGAGTGCGAATTTATGTTCTTAACTTCTAGCAACTTGAATGTGAGTGGAGGTTTTCCAAACATCTAAGCTTCAAAACAATCTTAGATTGACTTGACATACATTTTTTATCCAATAAAAGGGTTATTAAAATGTTTTAATTAATTGAGGATCTAAAAAGTTAGTACAAAATCCATAAATGTTACAATGAAATGAGGATCTAAAAAGTTAGTACAAAATCCATTTATTGTTTGAATTGCTGACTATGGTGGAAGTCTAGGGTTACATTTGTCATCAATTTTATTTTCCAACTACCCATTAGTTACATGTTCCTGTGCTAATGATCAATTTGAACCTCCTAAATCCTCTCTTATTTCTTCATACCCCTCAGATTCTCCCAAAGGTCAAAGTCATAACAGGCGATCAATTCTAGAGTAGATTCTGCTAATTTCTTCCATATTGAAGTGACTAGATGTTCAACGTTCTAAGCATGCACATAAAAGCAAAGATATGTCAAAAAGGAAATTTCT
>JBAKGM010000002.1:2625242-2647539 GCA_037177215.1 Asparagus racemosus
TCTCTCTCTCTCTCTCTCTCTCTCTCTCTCTCTCTCTCTCTCTCTCTCTCTCTCTCTCTCTCTCTCTCTCTCATATTTTTGTTTTTGTTTTTGTTTTTGTTTTTTTTTTTCGGGGGGCTAAAGTTAGAAACTATGGAATAAAGCATGTGTTTATTGAGACATTCATGAGTGAACTAACACGTAGTTCCATATTTGTTATAAACTAACATTAATTACTTCACTAGCTACTGAGCACGCGGAGCTCGATCATGACTCATGAGAACTAAGGTTCACAAGGATATCTCTATTATACTTAAATTGAAACCTCAAACCAAAATTTGAGAGCTTAAGTTTTGAATTCTTAATTTATATTTTAGGGATAGATCGATCTCGTGTCCTATCACCAATTATGCTAGTGGATAGACTCATTGTACTTCTATTGTTGCAAATAGACTACATGGATTCTCAACTCTGTTAGTATTTCCATGTACATTTAATGGCCACATTACGCAAGTTTATACTAAGTAAAATTAGCTTATGAAGCTCATATGTTACGCAATTTATGGAGTCCAATTTTGATGTGAAACTAACGGAGTTGAAAATCTAGGGTCTATCAAAGCGAAACACAATTTATCATGGAGTTAAACCTTCTAACAAAACACAATTTTGAAGTAGCATGCATGTACTTAAATTCTAATCAAATTGCAAAACTTCAAAACCTAACCCTAATTATTGATGCCTCTTCACATAGCCGAAGGCATGGATGACCCATAACTCTTTAACACGCTCATTCATGCACAACAATTCTCACCTGTCTCGCACCAATATGAGAGACTCGTACCTAGCTCTTTGACTTCTCTCTATCTGCATCTATATTTAATAATCACATATATATATAATAGCTCTGGCTAGCTACAGCTAAGTCCTTTCATTCATTTGTTCTAATATTATTAAATGCATAATCTATGTTAATTAGATCAAGCCGAGAGCCAAAGCTTACGTATATATAGTAAGTGTGGTTTCTGTTTCTCTGTCATTGCGTTTCTTTCATGACCGTATATAACACTAGGGCAGCTACCCTAGTGGGATTATTAAATATCAATTGAAGAGTAAATTATAGAGAAAACCTTAAAAATAATAATATCAAATCTTCTGGCCTATTAAATATTAATGTTGCTTTCTGTCTCATAATCTACTAGATGTTTATAACTGAGTTGCTAACTGTGTATCATTGAATTATCTGCTAAAACAACTTATGTATAAAACCTAATTAAAAAAATAAGAAACCTTAATTAGCAGAATATTCCTTAAACTCATTTGATAGAAACAAACCATATATCTAATAGGGAAATATTAAACATGAACAGTTGATACTATAAAATTGTTTTATATTAATATAATGAATCCTTGCATAATTAGTTCATTGAATCTCATTATTTAATAAATTTTATGATGAAGTACGAAGAAAGTATTGACTACATTAGTATCTCTATATACTTGACTAGCCAACTCACTCAAGTGTGCAAAATCTTTTTTTTTTTCAGATTTCTCCTTAAATTAAACTAAAATAATACAAACCCACATCAAAACTTACAAAGTGCACACGGTTTTCTTGATTAAACAAATGCAATATCAAATTCTTTGGAGCCAGCCAACAGCCACTCCTCTAGCCTCAGCCCCGTCCACTATACTTATGAAACTTCCTTTTAAATTCCAATTATTCTTTTTTGGACAAATTTTCAAAATCAACCCATATGAAAGTTTATTTTTAAAAATCAACCTATTTATGATTTATTTAACATTTTCGACCTAGCTTCAGCCAGCTGGCTGAAACTTGATCGAAAATGCTAAATAAGTTGCGAAAACTTCACATGATTTAGAATCCCGTGAAGTTTAGTCTTTAATTAATCAGTGCTAATCAGAGTTGCCTGATAGAGGGGGAGGAATAGCGCTGATTAATAAGGACTAAACTTCACGGGATTCTAAATCCCGTGAAGTTTTTTATATTTATCTAGTATTTTCAACACATTTTTAGCCAGCTGGCTGAAACTAAGTCGAAAATGCTAAATAAAATATAAACAAGTCTATTTTTTTAAATAAATCTCAAATAATGTTGAGTTTGAAAATTTGTCCTTCTTTTTCTCAATAGAGAGAGACAAAAATAAGATACAATCCAAAACAAAAAAATAAAGTCACCAACCAATGAAGAACATAAACATAACAAAAGCCAAACCCCGCGTCGCCCTCACGTGCTCCATTTGTTCTACAGTACTTCAAAGTGTTCAAAAGGTAAGGGTCCTTTTTGTAAATATTTGAATGTTGAAAAACTTTGTACCCTTCCCTCTCCTATAAATACACTTAGCTCCCTTCTCTCCTCAAACCATCAAAATCTCATACACAAACACACACACAGACCAAAATCTCTTTTTAAGTGGTAAAAAAATTTTTTTTTTTGAGCCATGGGTCTTCTCTCAAATATTGCTACCAATGGAGGGCATGGAGAGAACTCTTCATACTTTGATGGATGGAAGGCTTATGAAACGGATCCGTTTCATAAAACCCGAAACCCGAATGGAGTCATACAAATGGGTCTAGCTGAGAACCAACTATGTCACGATTTGATCCAAGAGTGGATCAAGAGCAACCCTAAATCGTCAATTTGCACGTCAGAGGGCGTTGGAGACTTTCAGACGATTGCCAATTTTCAAGATTACCACGGCTTGCCAGCATTCAGACAAGTAAGTAATTAGTTTTTTTTAGTGATCACGACGACTTTCTAGAATTTGAATACAAATCCTATCAGAACCATCCATATAAGAATGACTGGTGGTTTGCACCGTAGAATAATTAGACTATTCTATTTTGTATGCGGATGTTCTGATAAATCTGTACTCTCAAAATGCAGGGCGTGGCAAAATTCATGGAGAAGGTGAGGGGAGGTCGGGTCCGGTTTGACCCGGACCGCATCGTGATGAGTGGCGGAGCCACCGGAGCTCAAGAGATGATAGCATTTTGCCTTGCGGATCCGGGCGATGCTTTTCTCATTCCGACCCCGTATTATCCAGGGTATGTTCGCAATTTTACACTTAGTTGGTGTGTTTTTTCCTTTGTTGGAGAATACGGGTAGTCAAAGTCTAATGTAAGAAGTTAATCAATGAAGTTTCTTGAGATGGAGCAAATGATAATAAATTTAGACCTTAAACTTAGACAGGCATCAATTTCTAATTAATTAGCGTTGTACATTAGTTAACACATATTAAAGATTTAATTAATTAGGCATCAATGATATAAACCTCTCTTTTTCATTAATAAGAGTTGTCTTGCACAAGTCTTGGTTGAACGTGACATTAAAAAGTTAGGAGGATATGAAAAAGAATATTTACAATATCCTAGCTTTATACAAATTTAAGTTCATGAATTGTGAATTTTTTTTTTCTTCCAGATTTGATCGAGACTTTCGGTGGAGAACAGGAGTCAACCTCCTCCCCGTCCACTGCAAGAGCTCCGATGACTTCAAGATCACCACCGCCGCCCTCGAAACAGCCTACGAGGAGGCCCAAAAGGCCAACATCCGAGTCAAGGGTGTACTCCTCACAAACCCCTCAAACCCTCTCGGCACAACAATGGACCAAAATACCCTCAATACCGTCGTCAACTTCACAAATTCAAAGAAGATCAACCTCGTCTGCGACGAAATATTCGCAGGGACCAACTTCGCCAGTCCTAGGTTCATCAGCATCTCCGAGATCCTTCATACTGATGACAGTTATGATCGTAGCCTCGTCCACATTGTTTATAGCCTCTCTAAAGTCCTAGGACTCCCGGGGTTCCGAGTAGGCATTATCTACTCCTACAACGACGAAGTCGTCGCTTGCGCGCGCAAGATGTCGAGCTTCGGCCTGGTCTCGACACAAACGCAGCATTTTCTCGCATCAATGCTATCCGACGATGCATTCACCGCAAAATTCTTGGCGGAGGGCGCGAAAAGATTGTCCGAGAGGCACTGGGCCTTTACTACGGGCCTGGCCCAAGTAGGAATCCGGTGCTTGGAGAGCAATGCGGGCCTCTTTTGTTGGATGGACTTGAGCTCGATGATCAAAGAGCCCACGGCCCACGAAGAGCTTGCGTTGTGGAGAGTGATTATTAATGAAGTGAAGCTCAATGTGTCGCCAGGAGCTTCGTTTCATTGTGCAGAGCCGGGTTGGTTTAGGGTTTGTTTCGCAAATATTGACGACGAGACAATGGAGATTGCGCTTCGAAGGATCCGAGAGTTTGTGGGCCGGGCCAACTCGGTTAAGGCCCAGCCCAAGAAGAAGAGCTGGCAAGGCCCAAGACTGAGGTTGAGCTTGTCCAAGAAATTCGAGGATTCGCCAATCATGAGTCCTCATCTCATGTCTCCTCACTCGCCTTTGGTTAAAGCTGCAAACTAATATATACACAAGGTATCTAAGTTTATAATTGTAAGAAATTTGGCCACTGATGTTAACATCACTGCCAGTTTCTATAGTTTGTGTTCTCATAAATGTGAATCACAATGATTCAATGTTGTAGTATATATATAATAATGGGGGAGAAAACCTCCTCACACAATTTCAGCAAATTATGCTTACAAATGACGTCGACATAATTTGATAAGTAGGCAGTAATGTTGGGTTGAAGATGCCTAGTCACATTAACATGACAATGAATACTCAGCAACCTCATTGACAAACATGACACCGGGAATAAGATAGTCAAAACTTTATGTAAACATGTAACAAATTAATGTCAAGCTTCTACAAAAGTCTTCAACTTTGACGTCTATACAGTTCAAGATGGGAAGCTCCACAAAGAGAATGCAGCCGTGTAGAGCAAAAATGCTCATCTCATTGTGGCAGTGAGTGTATTATGACTCTCGATCTTCATCACAACTTCAGAGTTTTGATTTAGGAGAAAAATTTTTAAATAGCATTGGAGAACACCAAACTCAAATCTCACTGACTAAACACATAACCCTCAACAGACATTGTAAATTGAAGCTCTCAACTCTCACTATGATTTTGAAGTCGGAACTAAAGGGTCTGTTTCAATTGCTTTTATGCAAGAGAAAATTAACGAGGTACAAGTACAACAAAAACCAAAAGCCATAGTAGCAGGTTAAGATTTCATGATTGTGACACTTCAAGCTTAAGCAAGGAACGGCGTTAATAGTGAAAATACATCATGAAACTGATAATCATAACTCAGTAAGAGTAAATAATTCACACTGAGAGAACTTAAAGAACAAGCTACAACAGCAAAAACATCATGATGTTTGTAATACATCCAAAAAAAAAAAAAAAAAGCGCAAATAGTCATCCTAGACCACGAGATCAAAGGCAACCAGACCAAGCAGACATTGCAAGCTTTATCCATCAAAATTGGACTTTCCTAATTACTGAGCACAATTGTACAATTTAGCTTTGATCCACACAGATAAATGCAGCACCCACCAAATTCGCTAGATGCACCAGTAATGTTCAACAACAAAATTGACATGATTAGCACAATCAGATCAGAAGTATTGCATAAAACTTAAAATACAAACCGAGCAATGTAAAACTCGTAAACGAGGTGGGGAGATATTCCTAAAACAAAACTCAAAAGGTCGCTAGCTTATAAGGTTAGTACAAGAACAAACCAATTGAAAAAAAACCCGAGAAAAAACACAAGATGTTCATTGGATATAACTTAATCAATCCATCTAGCAACTCCATCTTCTTCACCCACTGCTGCTAGAATCTCAATGCGAACATCCAATACAGCCTGCAGAATGTAAAGGGCAAAAAAAAATCTGGATCATACCATATTTACAAAGCTAGAGTGCATCATCAATAGTTGTAGAATATATTCTTCAGATACTTAAATGCTTAAATTCTCCAAGCTATATATAAATCTTTGCCTAATACAACAGTTTTACACAGTATTTTTAAATTATGTTGGTAGGTATTATGTATAGACTATCAATAAATACTCTTATCGATAGAGTATCTTCCAATTACTGCATTTCTGCAATTCTATCTTCTTCCGAGCTGCGTTAAACTATGCATGGCTATTGAATAGAATGGTGGAATAGAAATTGATGGTCGCACCATTGTAGTATTGTGCTACAGATTTTTCACAAGATGTATGATCCTTGGCAATTAGATACACAAGTCACCCCCCATCACCCCCCAGGAAGTAGCTATAGATTAGTTTTGACTTTTACGGAAAAAGAAGAACTTACTGACAACAATTTGACTGTTGATCAAGACAAGGTTTTAACATTTCAGACTAATGATCCGTGCGGACCGTCAATTTGGATTTGCCAGCCATATCGTTCATTATCAGGACCTCCAATGTATTGCACGTTTCTCACAAAGTTCTGAACTAAAAATTTTAGAACACGCGAACGACAAAAACCTCTTGACTGTAGGGTAACATGTCACTGAATGTTTCTGAAAAAATTGAGCTGGCCCAATCCAATGCAAGAAAAGATGACATTTGTGTCCATGCTCGCTCGAAGATGCAATCAAAGCCCACCTCAAAAGGGGAAACCTAGTGCTAATATTAGACAAAACAAGGCTATCTACAGTGCAAGCAGCTTACAACCTTTCTGGGGTGCTTATTCAAGAAAAACTCAGGATACTGTTAGATTAGACAGTTCCCATTGAGCAAAAACGCTAATATTGCCTTTTGGCAGTAGACCCAAAAATAGAAGTTGAGATAAGGATACATGTCAATTTCGGATAAACACTAGTTAGGTTGTTGATGTTAATATTATTGTTGTGAAATACCATCGTTCAGCAACACCACTCCTGATCCACCACCACCATATCTTTTGATCATTTTTGTCATAAATACTAGTACTGTTGCCTCTTGACTCCCATCAAAACCCATAAGAAACATTGTTGTTTCCATCACAAGGTTGTTTCCCAAGATGGAGTTAGTCAAAAATTAAAAGGTAACAGTAATCCAGCTATGCAAGACGTGCCAGATAAATAGCCCTCCATATCCATAGTATTTACCATATTATTGAATGCTCGAAGTGTTTAGAACAAATGTATTGCAAACTCCCAAACTGTAGGATATCAAGCTGCCTTTAAAAGGACAAAACTGAATACTTAGATTCACAGGATTGAAACATAAAGAAGAAAATACACTTACCAGTGGGTTCCTACAGTTGACAAGTTTACATTCTTCCAGGAGAGAACCTTCCAACATCCAGTTCTCCCACACATCAAAACTATGACTTGCAAATACAAATTCCATTCTTCTATTTATCTGGTATGCCAGGAAACAGAATAGCATTATCATCATTATTCAAAAATACCAGGTTATATTTCAAATATATCATAGAAAATTTTATCAGAAAATATCATGTTAACTTCATGAGATTGGTAGTGCACGAGTATGTATGCATGTATGTGTATATGAGAATGTCTAAGCATGCACTATGCATGAGTGTTTATTTGTGCATATTTGTTCCATGAGCATTCTATTGTATGTGTGTGTTTATTTGTATATATGCATACGCGTGCATGACAGTTCCATGGGCAAACTAAAGGCCTGAGAATGTCCTTGTTATGTCATCAACAATTGCTGGATTAACAAGCAGGAGCAGTATACTCAGACAGGGCAGATTCAAGGGTTTGAGGCAAACCCTTCAATATCAGAATATTTAGCAGAAGGTCAAGGTGAAAAGTAAACTATTGAACATTCAATCAAGTTGGTTGTTACACACTTACACCTACTCAAGTGAAACTCACTCATGCGCCTGCATTGCCTTCTGACTTTTTCATGCCTCACACAAAGTTCTCAGTAAAACTGCCAACTAACCCCAAGGGTCCGCTTCTTGTTATAAAGGTAAATCATACTTATTAGGTGGTACTGAACATAAGAAAAGCTTGAATAGAATATTAGAAAAATCATAAATTTTACTTCTGAAAACTTCAGTAGTCACTACTTCATAGCTATTGATAGCACTCTCACGCTCGAACCAATAAAGCATGAAATGCTATATTAACTTCCTTTTAGGAGTGATCAGAGTACTATATGAAGTGAACCAAAGTTTGCAATGAGCTTCTGTATAGTCTTAAATGAAAACCATTACAAGTAAAATGAACATGATTTATCCAACATATTAAGATGAGTTTTATCATTTTATGTGCCCTCTTTCAATGTTAAGGATAAAAGGCTACACGTCCTATATGCTTGTGCAGATAAGGTCAATGGACCGGAACACTCAACATAAACTTCAAATTGAAGTTATGAAAATATCACTGACCTGCAATAATTTTCCACCAGCTGCAAAAGATCGCAGTCCTAGCGTATCCTGCAGGAAAAATAAGTTCCCATTGATAATGAGTAACTACTACAATTTAACTAAGCTTACTCAACACCAAAAAAAAAATTTCAATACAATGCAGCAAATCTAAGAAAGTAATCTTCTCAAAAGTGAACATAGCAAAATAAATAAATAAATAAATAAAAGATAACATAAAAATATAACTTGGTTCTAAGATCAATGAGCATTGTGCAATGAGATCTCCTAGAAGATAATAAAATAAAATAAAAGACTATACCTTGCTTTTGAAATCAACAAGGAACTGTGCAGCAGGGTCTCTTTTTGTCACATTGGACAGTGTATCAAGAAACCAGCCACCACCAGGAACTCTTTGCCTAGACACATGCAACCCCGGACGATCTCTTGCATGCAAAGCTATAACATAACCATCTTTCAGCAGTTCACCAGATCTTTGACCAGGACCTGACCTTGCTGTCACTGGCTTTTCAGGAGTTGACTCCAGAGTAGATTCGAAAGCACTGTTAAGCTTAGTTCTAGAATCATCTGGAGAAGCAAACCTTGAACTGGAACTTAATACTTGATCCCTACCACTTAATGCAGTATCATCATCACGATTTGAAGCATAATTGCTACTATTTTCTACACCTGAATAATTATCAGATTTATGTGGCGATCTACGGCGAGCAGGCCTCTTCTTTCCTTTCTTTCCAGATCTACTACGCCTTCCCTCAGACCTTGTTGAAACATTTTGAGACAGACCTGAAAGTTGTGACTCTTTTGCTTGATGAATGCCAAATTTCTGATTGTTCGGAACTGACTGGCTTTCATTTGACTGCTGCTCACGACGGCATATTTGCATAGCACTTCCTTTTCCTTGATTATCCGATTGGTCTTCTTCATATCCGATGTCACTTTTTTCTTCATCTTCGTCAGAGACAGCATTAGTTGGAACAAGTCCATCAAGGAAAAATGAGTGCAATATAGAAAGAGCTTTCTCCCTTATCTCCATCCATACTTCTTCACTATATTCTGCACTCCGTGGAAGGATCAAAACATTTGGCATCTCCCGCACCTAAAATCAGGTGATCTGAGAGTTAAATTTCTACCTAAATCAATATTTGGTACAACAAATATCTTAGCTAGAATCAGAGAATCTACAACTATAAATAGATCAAATAATGGTGAAGAACAGGCCAAGCTTCCAAAAAAGACAAAGAAAACTGAAAAGTATATGCAAGAACAGAAAATAACGTGGAGCTTATAACTTAAGGACAATTATTAAAAAAAAAAGGATTATGGCCTCTACTAAAAAATAATGAGATAAGTAATCACACCTAAGTCAGACAAAGTGCTGTCTAATTAAACCATGTTCAGTGGTTATATAGAATAATAACAAATAGCTATCTACATCGTCAAGAGAACTGGATATTCTCTGCTCTATATATTGTTTCCATTTCCATGTTCAGTACGTCAATTAACTTCATGAATTGTATTTTAAAGCATATCATTTAAAAATCACAAGCCACGATACCATATCGATATCCAACAATCAACTTTACAGTAATACAGATAAAGTAACCACCTAAGTTTCAGAGGTTTTTTCCACTGCAAGAACATGATAGTATCGGTTGTGTTTAGTGTGCCATTATTCATTAGTCAGACCAAACAATAACACAGCCATTATTTGTTCAGTGAACTTCCACTTAGGAACAATCAGTACGATGACTACAGCTCTGGAAGCTTCTTCAAGGCTAGTTGTTAAAACCATCACAGATCAGTTTACTACTTAACCTCCAAAATTTTAATGAAAAAAATGCTTATATTGTAATCATGCAGATGGTGTACTACCAAAAATTATCACGAGAAACATACTAACTCAAATTTAAAGGCAATATAGGGAAGCCCAGCTACTGCACTATCAAAAAGTAAATTTGAAACTATCAAAATTGTGTTACTCAGTTTATCTTTGTTCCCCCTTTTCTTTTTCTTCTTTTTGAAGTCTCAAATACTACAAAAATAGGAATATAATTCATACCCTAAGGTTAATGCTCATACCCATGCTTCCATCCATTGTGGCCCTTCAGCACCATCCAAAGCGCAGCCAGCTATAGTGCCATCAATCAAAAGCTGCTTAACTGCACAATCATCTATTAGCTGACTGCTACCTGTATTCACGATAAATGCTCCTGCAGACAGAAAACATAGCCCTTAAACTAAATAATGATGGTTCATTGGCACTACAGAAACCATTATAAAAACATTCTAGGTGCCAAGATACCAACAAGATATACTTCTAGAATTACCAGGCTTTATATGTTGTAGACATTCTGCATTGATAATCTGCATAGTGTCATTTGATAGTGCGCAATGAAGAGAAATAAGATCACTAGCAGCCAATAAATCATGTAGTGTGTCCATTCTTCGAGCAGCAGCGGGGAATGAAACAGATCTTCGTGTTGATTTTCCACTTCCCTTCAGTAAACGAATTAAGAAGGTGAGGACCTCAGATGTAATAGCAAAATGTAAAACAAACAACTACTAAATGCACTTCACAGACAAAATTGATCCAATTTTTATTACTAATAAATAATGCCCTAAGTTGCACTTTTGTCTTGATGACCTAAACTCCACAAAAAATTCTCGATTGCATAGATCATGTAGTAAGCTGATTAACGGGAGAGAATCTGAAATTCCACAATATACTAGCTATGACTTATGAAGCAACACCGCAGCAAATTAATTATTCTATAAGATGGGAGGTCTAACTCCAAATTTAGAAGGCAACATCCTAGATTAGAAAGCACCAGTCGTCCAATTAAGCATATTGCTTTAAATCAACAAAAATGATTATTTAACATCATTTTCGTCCATAGAAGTGGAAAATTATAAAGCCAATCAGAGAAGCAGTAGAAATGTCCATTTTGAAATGGATTGTATGGAAGAGGATAATGACACTTTTCCAGTGTGATATGGAAACTATAAGTTTTATATAGCTTCTAGGTAAAGGTTTAATTTTTATACCTTCAATATTCTGCTAAATTGAGTATTTTATCTCAAACACTTATCAGCTATTAGCCAATCTAAGGCCTAGGAGGATAAATCTGAGGCTCATAGCAAACTGTTTTTTTTTTTTTTAATTCACTTACTTGGTTGACAAACTTACTTACAAAGAGTGTTCTAACTATCCAACGTATCAATACCCCTTGAATCTTTCTCTTCACATTCCCCTAACTATTTCACTAAAAGTATCATAAAACAACAAGGTACTTCTTGGGTAAAAATAGGGTTCAAGAACGTCCGAAACACACTCTCAAATTGCCAATGTTTACGTCAAATGTCATTGAATGACAAAGTTCTACGAATGCCCCAAAAAAAATGTCATGACAAATATTAAAGATGTAAAGGTCTAATAGACAAATATTGCCTCTTTAGCTTAACTAGGGTTCAAAAAACTGCCAAAATAACTTCCACATTGCCTCAAAATCTAATCAATAAACCAACTTTATACCTCATGGAGATCAAAGTAAAGCACGCTCATCTTAAACGCCAGACTCCTCGTCGCCAAGCACCTCGCCGACGCCGATCTCCCCACAATCCCCAAAACCAAACCCCTACACCTCCTCATCCCCTTACATAGCGGCTGGATCGACCCGATCCACCCCGACGCCGCCGACGAAGACGACGAATACCTCGACAGCTGGTGCGTCCTCCGAAGCAACCCTAGAATCAGCGCCATCACGGTGTCAGCCACCTCCTCAGCTCGATCCACATCCACGTGGACCAACCGGAGCCCCAGGTCGGCGGCGAGGGCGGAGTCGACGGAGCGGTCGGTGGATCCGAGGCAGAGGATGAGCTGCCATGGCTGGAGGCGGCGCTGGGCGGCGCGGGGGAGGAAGGCGAGGGAGTGGACGATGACGGCGGCGGCGGACTCGATCCGGCCGGCGGCGAGGTGGGAGAGGCCGATGTGCTCGACGGCGGCGACGCCGGCTAAGGTTTCCTGCTCGAAGGAGGGGTCTTCGAGGCAGTTGAGGGTGATGACGAGGGGGACGGCGGCGGCGGCGGACACTGGATCCGGGTTTGGATCGGGTCGCCGGCGGTGGATCCGATTGCTGCTGCTCATTTTGATTGGACTATTTTTTTAAATACTGTTTTTTTGGGAATTTATTGTGTTCTTGGGGTTGTTGACTGCAGGACTACTGTGAAGAGAGAGGAGCGGATGACGGTCACGAGGGAAAAGGATACGGACGGAATTGACCTTGGCTTTTGAATTTTTTCTACCTTTGTCCTAAATTTGGCTATTCTTTGCTTGATGATGATGATGATTATTATTATTATTATTATTATTCCGTGGAGGTGGGGTGTAATTTATGCACTATTTCCTACAACTAAACTTCTGTTTTCAATTTAACGTTTCAAATAACTTTGGAGGCTTAAAATAGAAAATGTAAGGATATCTATCCAGTATATATGAGACTCATATTTTGAGAAAACTTTATTTGTTGATTTGTTAGTTCTACTAATTTTACTTTTATAAATAAAATTGTGCTCACGAAACTGTGCAAAATATATTTTCTTGTCATACCATTTTTTGGGAGATACATGTTTTTAAAGCATCCAATAGCGCATTTAATAGGGTTTTTTTTTCCCTTCTTACGACGATCAATGATGACTAATATTCTGCACAAGTGCGGCAAAAATCAAACTTTTTTTTTAACTGAAAGGATTTGTCCGTTGAGGATTGTCGATTACGACTAGGATAATTGTTCAAATTTTCGATATTTTAAGGGCCTATCCAATACTCCTTGCATTAGAATTTCCATTAATATCAACATTGGTAGCATCGCAGTGGATATCATTTTTATTTTGTGCATATTTATTGTCTGAAATAAATATCGGCATAACAATGTTGGTGAGAATAATCAAAGTAACAAAGATAATGAGTATTAATTTTAAATATTTCGTTTTGAGAATTCTAAAAAACTCCTTTCGCACTAATATTATGTATATTTTATAACTATCTTCTACGATTACTGAATGTACCTTGCTTAGCAACGGATGTTCAGAATATTCCATACAAAATAAATGCTGGCGTAACTGTGATAGCAACTAAAAAGGTAAACTTATACGTTAATAAAATTAAATTCATCTCAAAATAATAATATTTTAAAGAAATTTTACAAATTAGATGAGTTTGATACACCATTTTCTCGATGATGTTGATTTTCAATGCCTAAAGTATCCAAGTTTCTCGACATGTTATTTGTATGACACGTATGATACGGTCTAACACGCATCGCTTGATTACTTATATTTCCAAGAGTACATCTTGGCAAACCAGTGCGTTCTTGATTTCTAGTCTATTTGTTTCTTTTTGCATTAATAATATCTTTACGATATTTTCTTGCTTTCTTGCTTTTGAGCATCAATTTATTTTCTCCGTCACCTAAAGCGTTTATATTTTCAACACGTTTTGATTTCATGAAATCGAGACGATGCCTACATACATGCTTGGCTAAAAGAATTATGGCTTCTTTCTCTTCCATAATTTGGCAAAGACATGATTTAATCATGTAAGCTAAAGTATACGATGTATATTTAAAATAATTAGAGAAATGAGAATGAATCATATGCTTTAATCATGTAAGCTAAAGTTTACGATGTATATTTAAAATATTTAGAGAAATGAGAATGAATCATATAAATGAATTGCTAAATGACAGTGCACACATTGTTGAACTAAAGAAAATGATGTGATATTTCATGTACACTATCAGATTGAAACACTGTATTTGTATGTATCATGGTTTTGTCATTATCAATGGTATGAAAAAGTTAAATAGATGTACATTAGTATATAATCATATATAACTAAGCATGCATTATACCATTTTCTCAAAAGGAACAGTATAATTAATCAAACATAAGCAACCACATTGAGTAATATAAACATGCATTTCGAATAAATACGAAAAATTGAATTTGCACAGCCACAAATAGAGTTTTGATTCATGAAAATTATAATACAAATATGAAAATTCGATTATATTGCTTAGGATTTTGGAATAATTAATTCTAATATAATATTATCAAGAAAGTTTTCCAATATTCGATCTCCGATATTGAAATTATATTCGAAATGTCATCTGATCAATGTTTGAAATATTAAATAGAACACCCAAAAATATAAGTAAGCTACATGAATAATTCTGAATAATAATTATTTGTAGAATTCGAGCAAATTCAAATTTTTGAAAAAAAAATGATATTTTGCATATAAACAATAATAAGTATTAAATTTTGGATTTGCACAACCACAAATAATGTTTCGAATCATGAAAATAGTATTAAATTTTGGATTTGCACAACCACAAATAATGTTTGGAATCATGAAAATAGTATAAATTTTCATATTTGCAAAGCCACAAATAATATTTAAATCTGGAAAATTCTAATATAAGCATGAAAATTAGATTATATTGTATGGAAATTTAGAATAGTTAATTCTAATATAAAATTTCTAGGAAAGTTACCAATATCTAATATCTTTTATTGAAATTATCTTCAAAATTCAATCTACCCCTTCTCCGATCACGATCTAAAATATTAAACAGAATATCTGAGAATATAAGTAAGCTACATGATTAATTCAGAATAATAAACAGAAATTCCAGAATATATGATATTTTGAATATAAACAGTGATAAACAAAAAATTTCAGATTTGCACTGACAAAAATAATTTTCTGAATCATGAAAAATTGAATATATTGTACATGAATTTGTAATAATTTGCATAGCAGTTTCGAAATAGATTGAACATGAGTTTCGAATAATATCGAGTATAAACATGATAAATCGAATATTAACAGTAACTTTTAATATATTCTAAAGTTCGTTAAGCAAGGATTGAATAAAATGGATATTTTGAATAAATTATAATTTTCACCAAGCAAAGGTTGAATAAACAAACCAAAAATTATGAAATATCATACAAGTTCGAATTCGATAAAAATAAAACGTCACCAACCAATAATTTACCGGGCACAGGCTGAAGCATATATAATCAGAATAAAAAATTTCAACCTCAAATAAAAAAATTTACAGGTTATTATACCGAATCTAGATTATCACCTCGATCGCATGCTGGGATTTTTTCCGAACATCTATCATATGCTATCGACCCTCAACCAAAAATTCGATCGGAGAAAATCAGGCGACTTTTCAAGGCTTGAATTTTTCGATCTCGAAGTGGGTGGGAATTCAACGGAGGCAGTGACGCATGGGTATTATGAAGATTTAGAATTAGTTACGAATTTTACAGTGATTGAAGAAATATAGAAAATTATTTAAAAAGTTCTGTCCTTTTTGCAGTTTGGGACTTGTTTTTTTTTATTACGGTGCTTTGAGATTGAGGGTTGATTTGGATTATAGGGAGAGATATTGGGTCTGAATAGTATTACAAATGGCGTTAACACTCCCTTGGATTACTAAAGATTTGATCTTGTGCAGTCTTCTTAAATCTGCTGTGGCTTGCTGCTGATCAGTAGAGGGATTTGATTGCGATGGATCGTGGAGAATTGACCACTGAGCAGGTTTTGGGATCTAATTGTTTCGCTTTGTTTGATTGATTCAAGTTCATTGGATGTGTTTTGTTTTGATGAGTTACTTTGAACTAAATTTCTAGGTTTCGAAGAGGAATATACCATGGGAGATTTTTATATGACGACTAAGCTCATCACAGGGACGTGCTTGCAGCTGCTGAGGCGATACGATCACAAATCTGAGAGCCAGCGAGCTGCGCTGCTTGATGATGTGATAATTATCCTTCAAATTGCCCTAAACATGTTTTATTTTTTTTTCCGAATTCGGTAGTTAGTTCTTGGAAGTTTAATTGTTTCCATTTGTTGGCCAGATTAGTCTTCACAATGTTGACACTATTGATCAAAATTTAAAATTTGGATCTGGAAACATCATTTAGGTGAGATTTGAATTCTGACACGCAAAAAAACTATATAGAAATAACAGTTTGAAGGATTTTCAACATGCTTTACCTATGTGATATGTTGACAAAATCGATGTTTCATTATTTTCGTAAAATTGCTTAATTTCTTGACCCTCGATACATGATTAAAAACCCATCAAAATCATTGAAAATTTTATTTCTAGGTAGTTCCTGTGTATGACATCACATCCAATGGTACTGATTTTCAACTTGGAAACTCCAATTCTAGATCTGGATGATAGTTTCCACACACTGAAAACTATCAATTGTAGCTTAGCTCCTCTTGGAGTATCCAAATCTTATCTTTTTGTGATCTCTTATTAATTTCTAACCTGATTTTGGTCTTTGAAGCCATTATGAGTAGTTGTAGAGTTTTTTTTTTAAATGTGACATTTTCATCATACGCGAGTAGAGGTAGAGTTGATTAAAAAAACTTACATAGTTCCTGACTTCCGGCATCATTGTATTAATTTCATGGGTGTTATACTTTTGCAGGAGGGGCCTGCATATGTGAGGGTTTTTGTGAATATTTTGCGCGACATTTCCAATGAGGAAACATTAGAGTGTGTCCTTGCCCTTATTGATGAAATGCTCACAGGTACGATCTTTTGACAAAATTGTGTTCAAACACTAGTATCAACATGTTTGACACACTTCTTTTTTTTCTTTGCAGCAAATCCGTAACGTGCTAGGCTGTTTCATGACAGTTCTCTATCAAATACAGACACTTACGAACCTTTCTTAAAGTAAGTTCTTGATACAAGTGCATGGGTTGGTATTATTGTTCATCTATTTCTTTTGGATATACTCTGTTAAGATGCATACTGCTAGTCTATAAAGAACCATATCATGGACATTCTTACCATATCCATTTTGGAGAAAGTGGGAAACATTGAAAGTGAACTTGTTGGATTCTCCTTGACACATGATGTATATTTCTTACTGTATAAGTCCTTAATTTATAGCATTTTTAGGTTTTGGTTGACATTGTGCAGACTCATGACACTTCTCAAACATATTTATATGCATTCCATGCATTTGGATCATTGGATGTATATGATCCTCCTATTTTCTTCTTGAGGCTATGAAGTTTCTGAATTTTTTGGATCTGTATCTTTAAGAATGTAAAATGTGAAGTTAAAATTTTGTTGGATATACAAGGTGACATGCAGTAAGTTTCTTCTTTTTTCTTTCGCGTGAAGATGGAGAAAAGAATCCAAGGGCTATTGCATTGATGACGTTATTCAAATATGTTTAGATAAGGTTATTCTAACATTACAACATATTTAGTTGTGTGTAAGCCACCCTTCATAAACCAGTGCCCGATATGAGCATTAAAAAGTTGTGGCTATTTCTGTGAAATATTTTAGTTTTTAACATTTGTTGTGTTAGCATATATATCCCCATTATAACAGGGTATCTCGTTCCCCTGTTCATTCCATTTCTACATATTGTGTTTTTTTTATCTATACTACTGTATAATGGAAATAGTGGGGGTAGGCCAAAAATGGATGAGAGGTGGACATTTCCTCCATTTTTATTGTATTTGAAAGGGTAGAATTGTAATTTTATAGGGGAACTTTTTTCCCTTTTTTTCTTTTCTCTTTCTTTCTTCTAGAACTTTCTAAAATGTTGACATGAGCTTATTATTAAAGCTCATCAATAACATACCCATTACATTGCATATTATAAGAGATATAAATATGAAATGATAAACTACTTTTCCCAAAAAAAAGCACATAAATAAATACGATATAAATAACAATTATAATTTCAATATATTCCATTGTAAATATTATTGAAAGTGTATATCTAGATACTTTGGCTAAAAATAATTAAAATAATAACTTGAATGAAATATGAAAAAGATACTCTTCTAAAGAACATTATCTAAGAAAATTATGTCATCGCTCAAATTGAAATATTTATTATAGCCAATTCCAAATAACATAAATTAAATATAGCTTATTAAATGAACAAACACTATAAAAGGCTCTTGGAAAAATTGATGATCCCTTAGGGAAGTGACTCATTTTATATAAAAATTAAAATTTTAAGTTTTAATTTCTGTTACACGTGCATTTGCACGTGCAATAGCGCTAGTTATGCCATAATTGCAATTCACGTGCTCATTCTTGCTATATCTGCTCTCAGATATGTGTTCATCATGCCACCTGGTTGCTGGTATATAATCTGCCTGAGGGTATCAGTATCTTTGAGGATTTGGAGTTCCTTCTAGTTTATCTATTTGTGACACCATCTAATTGTACCTGTATGATGTGTCATCGGATTTACATAGTGATATTAATTTCTTAACTGCTTTCTGCCCAAGCTGTTTATTTTTTTCCCTTTCCGCACTGGAATATCCACCATTTATTTATTGTGGTTCATTTTAGTTACTCAAGTTTCTGATCATATAAAACCTTAGTGTTGTATTGGCCTTTCTATAAGACAGGTGGCCTCGATCATAACTTCTGAATATTAATCTGCCTTCTGCTTTTGCGAGTTTCATATGAGATACGCCATCTAGAATCCTGTTGATGCTGGTTGGTTCTTTTTGTTTGGTTTTTACATTAATTCTGTACACTGATCTATACTTACAAATCTTCAGATTGCTTTGGAAGGGAAATTGGTTTATACAAGAAAAGAGTTGTAAATTACTGTCCCTCCTTGTGAGGTAATTGAAACCATCAATTTCGACATTCATTGAGACAATATGTAGTTTTAGCTGAAGAATTTTATGCTCACAGTGTTCGACCTAAACCTCATGAGGGTATTGTTTCAAATGGAGAAGCTACACATTCAAAGAGCACATTTACGTCTACTGATGATGTGTTGAATAGGTTGGTTGAATGGTTATGCTCACAGGTTAGGATTTCTCCAAGAATCAATATTTATATGCTTAATGACATGTTTTGTCATTTTAATCAAACATACATGGAGTAAGATGAATTACCCGTACTCACGACAATTTTTATACGAGTAGAATTGATTTTCATGTTCATGTAAGATTATAGTGAGACTATGTACAATATCAATGTGCACTCAATTAATTTTTCATATTATGCAAGCGAACTGTCTTTATCTATTTCATTTTGTCAAACAATGCCTTGTCTATTTGCTGTTAAATTCTTTTCTGAGTGTTTGGCTAATTTTCACCATGTACTCTTTCTTGATCGTGGCGTTCTTCATCATTAGCAAGGTTCACCGAGTTAATGTTGATAAATAACTAATGGGTGGTGAAACCCACTTGAAAATGTCTCCAATATTGACTTGGACCTAACGCTCAAATTGGGTCCTGAGTACTCATTGTTGTTGCAAAAGACAACCCTTCTGCGTCAGTGATGCATGTGTCCTGGAAAATGTGATTATGACGCCCCAAGGATTTATGTTCAAGGTTTCTCATACTGATAATTTATTTCTCAGGTCTTACTCTTTCCTTTTTTGGGTAGATTGCATATTTTAACTACTCTCAATGCTTGGGACCTTGGGTCCTCAGATTTGGGGTATATTTGCATTGTATTGTTTCTTTTGTTGTGTGGTGAGATAAAGTGTCGTTTGAGCGTTTTTTTTTTGGGCATTTTATGCTTTTGGAGAACTACGGAAATTTCTTGGTTCTTAATGGCATACTCTGAGAGTTATTGTTATTGTTCAATCAGCTTTGTGATTTGCTCCATGTAGCCTGTGCATTTTATGATTAAGCTATTTTCTCATGCGTTAATTGGTTGTTTTTTCTGATAAGCATGCTAAATAAATGCAAGTTATATAGTATGAAATATATCATTTTCACTAGGCAATTGATTGGCCTCGCTTAAACTTTCATGTACAGGCTTTTGCATGAGAGCTCTTTATGGAATTTCATCTTCTAATTGATCTAAAGAAATGAATGGAAAAATAGGATTCATATGATGGAACCCAAAAATTCGGATAGAGGCTTCTCTGTTGTTGTTGTTGTATTTGTATCTTCTGACCGATTGATATTTAAGCATTTATTATCAACTACTAGGAGGTGGTTCATGCTGATTTGAAGTTTTTCATCCTGATTTTTTTTTGAAGTTTGTGAATTATGCATTAATTAGAAGAAACAATTCACATAAATTTGAACTTGTCTGCTTCAAATTGGATTTGGAAGCACATCTAGAGTACAACATGCACTCACATGTCTAGACCATCCGGAACCCTGTTTATTTTCAGTTATCTGCTTAAGCATTTATTTTGGCCTTGGATTGAGTACTCTTTTGGTAATTTTGCTAATATGTTACTATATGCAGTTGAGGAATCCATTTCATCCCAGTCATTCTGTCCCAACGGCTGTCAATTGTCTGTCTACTTTGCTGAGGGAATCTAGTGTTAGAACTTCGTTCGTGCAAGCAGATGGCGTGAAATTGCTCATTCCTTTGATTTCTCCAGCATCCACTCAACAGTCTATCCAGGTGATGTAATTTTGATTCTTAGCACATTTCATATTAAATAATGCATCTTTGTAATGATGGTTGAAGTTTTTGGCTGATAAGCTTTTGGGGGTCAATAAATGAACTTTGTTACATAAGAAAGCACATGATAAGAGACCTAGAAACATGTCCAATGGCTTCCAATATTTGCATTGAGATATTTACCACCACTCAAAATAGGTCAAAGTAGGTAGCTTCCATTTCGCACCTTTAAAGCCCGTGATAGACTTTAGTTGATTTAGTAGTTTTTCTTGGCTGCTTCGTGTTCATGCATGATTATTTTGATTTTTCATGTATTTTGCACAACTCAGGCATAGAACTATTACCACTGTAGGCGAAGCCATATTTCAATAAATAATTTGTATCAATACCTGAAATTAACATTACCGTGCTGTTTTGCAGCTTCTTTATGAAACATGCCTCTGTGTTTGGCTCTTGTCCTATTATGATGCAGCAGTAGACTACCTCTCGACTACTAGAGTCCTGCCAAGACTTGTGGATGTTGTCAAAGGTTCCACTAAAGAAAAGATGGAGTTTGTGAACTGTTATCTGTTAAGATAGTTTCCCTACTTTCACTATATTATTTTTTGACTGAAGATTTGAAACCTGTTGATCTGCTGTAGGTTGTGAGGGTCGTCATTTTGACCTTTAAAAATCTGCTTTCAAAAGGGGCCTTTGGGGCGCAAATGGTTGATCTTGGATTACCACAAAGTTGTCCAGAGTCTAAAAACACAGGCCTGAATTGCTGAGGTGAGCTTGTTCTGTCTAATGGAAATGCACAACTTTTAACTGGTAAGAACTTTGGAGTCTACTGGGGTCTTTGTGGTCTATCCTTTACATTTCTTGACATTATAACTGCAGAGTAAGCTTCTAATTTGTTTTAGCTAGCGTCGAATGTTCATAGTTTGTAGTATATAGTTTTTGATACAATCGGAGAAATGTAAAATTCTATTAGGCTACCAATTTTAGAGATAATCCACTTTATGATTATCTTTCTTCTATATTGAGCTACAGTTATAGTGCTAAATCTACACTAAACTGTTTTAGAGATGTTACCTATTTCTATTGGCAACTAGCTAGTGTATTGGCCTCATGAAATATTTAGCTCATTTACATAGAAAATTTTCTTCTCTATAGCTTCAGATGACCATTTTCTCTATATCTTTTTCCCGTTTCTTATTAGTTCTTCTTAAAGTTGGTTCACTTTGGAAGCATTAGCATTCTAGATTTCTCATTTGGTATGTAGGATTTGTTGGAAGCACTGAACCAACCTGAAGAGGGGCTCAAAGATAACATTAGAAGGTTAAGTTCTTTTGATAAATATAAGCAAGAGGTCCTTTTGGGTCATCTAGACTGGTCTCCTATGCACAAGGATCCAGGATTCTGGCGTGAGAACATTACAAATTTCGAAGTAAATGATTTCCAGGTGTGGTTTTTAACTCTATTTGTTTTCGGTCTTCTCACGAAGCTTAATATTTTGTCAGAGAAGTATGCTTTTTCTGTGTAGCTCATGTTCTCTCTGTCCTGTATGTTGCCTAGTATAGGAAAATATGGTGGTTGT
>JBAKGM010000002.1:2647639-2660454 GCA_037177215.1 Asparagus racemosus
CTAGGGTGTTTATGTGGAATTGCTGATAATGGTTCTGTGGGACCTGTTCCCTATTTATAAATTTCATGGATGTTTTAGAAATTTCGAGACACAATTTTCAGCTTTGGGAGTGTTTTGAAAATTTTCTTTTGCTTGTAATAGCGTTTAATTATGCTTAGTTGATGAAACAAACTGCAAAGCCATTGGCATTTTATCTGTAATTCAGCGTAATTACTGTCATCTGGTAATTGAGGAATTGCCATTAATCAAGACATATGTTTTGTTCTGAAATTGTACTGCCCGCCAACAGGTGTTCTTTCTGGGGCTGTCACCATCTGGTTTCAGATCTTCCTTTTTTATCTTTTCATTTTAACCAACCTTCAATTTAGTCCCTTGTATGGACTCAGAGCCTTTTGAACTATCAAGTTCTCCTATTAGTTCTCATATTTAATCGAGAAAACTACAGATTTTATGATGACCAAGGATGGTTGGGATAGAGGCTTTATTATCCTTGTAAGAACGTTGGATAGAAAAATTGATTTTAAAAAAAAAAGTTACTCGACTTTTGTAGGATGTGAAGTAGGATTCTTGAGGATGATGAAGTAGGGGGTTAGAAAAGAAGCTCACTGTGCCCTGAGCCGCCAGTAAGCTTTTGCATTTCCGTTTATGTGTGTTTTGCTTCCTCAAAATCCCCGTTTTAAATATCAGTTTCATTTTAGTTACCTTCTTGACTCCAAAACACAATGCTTTCTTCTATGTTGCTTGAGAAACTTCATTAAATAACTATCTGGTACATTCTGTTGCAGATTTTGCGCGTTCTCCTCACCATCATGGACACATCAAATGATCCAACAGCACCTGCTGTCACTTGCTACGATCTCTCTCAGGTCATGCAGTATCATCCTGGTGGTCGTATCATCATCGGAGATCTCAAGGCGAAGGAGCGGGTGATGAAGCTCATGAACCACGAGACCTCCGAAGTGACCAAGAACTCTCTGCCCTGCATCCAGAGGCTATTCCTCGGATCCAAATATTCTAGCTTCTTGCAGGCGTAAATTCGTATTATAATCATTATTCTCTCGGAGAGAGGAGGCTTTGTTTGTAGCCTGAACTGATGAATGCCACCCTAAATCGTCTTGTCCAAAGTAGTAGCTATAAGGGAAAGACGGCGAGTGTTACTCCGCGAGGTGTGATGTTTTGATCTAGTTCCAAATTGCTGGAGAATAAGTTCATTATTTCATTGTTCTTGTAATAAATGATATTGGTTATAGGATTGTACTCCAATTTTCAATCGGTATATAATTTATTCAGTTTGGCCTTGGGGGAGTTTAGGGGCACGCCGTTTGCAGCATCTAGTGTCATTTGCGCCTGAAGAGGCTTTTGATGAAGTATTTGAATGTTTCCTGTATTGAATCAACTGCTTAAGAAAATACTCTCTTGATTCTGTGCTTGGGTTGCTCTCTTCTCTGAGCATCTGTTTGTTAACAAGCACGTAGGGTGATGAGATATTTATTTTTGGATTAGTAGACGTGGAGATTTATCCAATGGATTCGGGTACGGTTTGTATATTAGAGAGATGGATGCAATACCGTTTTGAATAATAATGAGATAGTTGGCAAACAAATATGCATCGGATGTAAGAAAATCTCTGTATATTAATTATTCTATTTTACGCCAAGGAGTATATTAATTATTCTATTTTATGCCAAAGAGATATAACATGACCTAAAAATTGTAATATATTTCCTACTATTAATTTTTAAAAGTAACGTAAATACATTACTTCAAGGACAAAGTTTACTTGAACGCCATTAATAAAATAATCAAATTGTAGTATAACATAAATTTAACCATCAATAAGTCAAACATAATTGATTTCCTCAATAAGAGCACAATCCACATAACCTAAAAACCAATAATCATGTGTAAAAAAGAAAAAAATTCACATCCCAGAAGCACAGTGGTTATCAAGAAAATAAAAATTTTAGCAATACTCCAAATCTGTACCAGGTTTTGGTTCCCATATCCAAATTCCAAAACTAGAATGAAAATGAAAAAATAGGCTAAACAGCACTTAAAATGCCTTATAGTTTCACTCTCTTATTTTATGATACTAGGGGTGGTAAATGATCGAATCGAATCGAATACTGATGTGTTTGTATTTGTATTTGTTTAAAATTATCGAATTTGAATGCGTACTCTAATATTCATATATGAGTTTATCGAGTTCAAACTCAAATACTTAGTATTAGATAAATATTCATGAATGATCACGAATACTTATCGAATATCAAAGTGTATTTATTCTGCTAAAGAATTTGATTTTCAAATAGTATTTAAATTCATAAATATAAAAATTCCTTTATAATATATGATGTATATATATTTAAACCAAAATTTTCATTAAAAAATAAATTTAAGATCATTTATGTCTTAAAATTAGTACATAAAACTTAAGTAGAAATGGTGAGTTAAAAATATGATATCATATGTGCAATAATACAAATAATAAGTGATCAAATTTTAAAAGAATATTTGATAGAGAAATGAATTGAATATACATCTCGTTAAATTCTATTCGTCAGTAAACTCGAATACTAAAAAATATTTGTTTAGTGGTCAATGAACTATCGAATCGAATATGACTAAATAGTTACTTGAAAAATTATCAAACTATTTGTTAATTATTTAGTTTATTTCCACCCCTACTTAGCACTCATATACCCTTAGTTGTATTTCGTAATATTTATATACCATGAGTTGTTCAAAATTAGCACGTTAATAGCTCTGTTTTGAAAACCTAAAATTTTTTATCTGAAAGTTCTCATAAAATATTCATATACTAATTTTATAACTTTATGTCTACTAAGTTTGTTGAATTCATTGTTAAATCTTTCTAAATTCTATTTTTAAAACAGAATTGAGGTGCATTTAAATTAAATTTTGTGTATCTTTAATAGTAATTTAACAAATATTAATGATTAAAATAGTCTAAAATTAATATATGAATGTTATATGAAAACTTCTAGGTGACATTTACATAACAAAGGACATTAGTGTGCTAATTTTGAACAACTGAGAGTATATAATATTACGAAACACAAATATACAAAGAGTATGAATGTGCCAATTTCAAACAACTCAAAGTATATAATCGCTACAAAACATAAATTTACAACTAAGGGTATATAAGAACTTGAGGTGTGATACTATAAGGCATCATTTAGCCGAAACTTTTAATTTTAGATTTGGGCGGGGGCCGCGCGTGCGCGTAACCCCCACAGCAACAAATAATGACGTCCACTCTCCTGCTTGAGGTCAGCGCACCCACTTCATGTGCAATGTGGGCCGCTAAACTAGGCCTGGGCCTCCTTCATACCCCAATGACCCCGTCCAGGTAAGTACAGATCCCAGTAGGCCCACAACCTATATTTATTTCCATCTCCGGTTCGGATACAATCAAGCTCTGCCGATGTGGGACTAAATCCCTACTTCCTATGCAATTCGGCTAATAGTAGTCTTGTTTCATTCGTTTTTTAAAAAAATAAATCAATAGCTAATTCTGAATGTTTGCTAATTTACCATTTATTTTAGATTTATTTTCTAAATCTGAATGTTTGCTAATTTACCATTTATTTTAACATTGTTAAAATTCATGGGACAAATCTGTGAATTGATTATATGCTGTCCGCCGATTTTCACGAGGATAATAACTTCAGACAATTTGCACCTATGTTAGGTGCACGCTGTTTGTAGAACTTGAGAATATTTCATGTATTGTGAATGCTTCCAGTATCGATCGGATGTCTATTAAAAAAAGATCAATCGATTCTGTTTGAAGATAATCTTTTTTTCCCCCTCTTATATTTTGTTTCAAGGATTGTGGGGAGCGGAGTCTTACTTTTTTTTGCTATATCAAAAGTGTACATACCTCTCTTTGAGCAATGGCTTAAGCTTTCAAGACCAATTAGTCAATTGTTTGGCGGGGAAAAAAAAGATTTGTGTATAGTAGCGTAGCAATAGTTTGGATAGTATAGTTTAGTTAAAATTATCACAAAATAAATAAACAAACAAATAAATATTAAAAAAAAAAATCTTCAGGTGTCTTCATATGCATTGACTTAAAAACTTCTAATTTTGGAAACTGGCGTCTCTAACCATTGAGATTACTCATTTTAAAATTGTTCCAATTTTAGTTCTAGCAACTTAGTACTGCTGAAGAGAAGTTTGTCCTCACGATCTTAGCAGCAAACAATCAAATTCAATGTGAATTTTTCCCCATACTGATCGGTTTAAAACGAGAGAAAAAGGAGTATATTTTCACAATAAAGCAGCAGGATACAAAGCAGCCTATAATGCAACGAGGAGCAAAACTTTAAGAGGAAAGTTAAAAGAGCGGTAAATTTTTTATTTTAGAAAGAGGATGCTAGGACACATTCTTCGCCAGTAACAAATTATGGCAAAGAAACAGATCTTTGAATCCTGGCAGGGTACTTGATTTAGGATCAACAGGTTTTTATTCCTGGGTACAAAAAATAATTTGTTTTTACAAAGGAAGCACCCCCTTTTAGAAGAATCACACTTCTAGTTGCAGTTTACAAAAGAAGCTACCTCTACTCCAAAATGAAACATGCCATGTCCACCTGCAACTTCTTGAATAATTGCAGTATATATACTCCGAACCTCCTTATCTTGCCCAGCTAACTTTGCCGATGAATTCATTCCCTATGTCAGGCCTCTGAACAGGAACTATATACATTCCAGAAGGTCAAAAGCCGGAAATTTTCTTCTCCTACTCTTGAATGTGTCTTTGTTCCTTGTCAGCGTTTATCGATGGACATCTTGCTTCACTCTATAGGTTATTAGTCACTTTTGACTGCCTCGTACCTGTCAAGCACGTACAGCAAGTTACAACCGAATGAGATACAGAAGTTTCTCAAACAAATTAATAGGATATTTGAGCTACTTAGAAAGAGGGATTATTACCATAGAAATAAGTATGCAACAACTTGGCTCAGACTTCTAATTGTATGAATATAGGCTAAGGCGAATGCTTCTAATTGTATGCAACATCATCATCAAAGTAGAAGAAACATTGTAGTCATAACCTTTAACCTGCTCACCCAATAATCTAGAATCTGGCATCAATCAAGAATATTTGAGTTTGTGCGTCACAGTCGTACCTCATTGAGTTTATCAGTCTTTATCTGGGTATGGCTAAGACTTCGCACCAGCCACAATAACAACAATATCGGCAACAAAGCCATTATCAATTCGATAAGAGGAAAGGGTATAAAGATACCATGAACTTTGAAAGGGGGAAGGCGGTTTTGCACAAAACTACATTAAAATATATTTATTGGAGGAAATTAACCATGGATTAGGGGAAATTGTTGCTAACAACGTTAACGTCTTGGATAAAATGTCTAACTTACCTTTATAACTAACCTTAAGGTCCTTTAACCCAAAAAATACATACAAGAAATTTTTTCCAAAACATGTCAAGTGTCAAGCACATGACAACTACCCAAATTGCCATCAAACTCACACGACAACTTACCTTAATTGAGTTCACGAGCGAAGCCACATGTATTCCAGGTTAGGCAAGTGCCTACCCTGGTTTTTGGAAATTTCACTTTGCTAATGTTTATATAGTGCCAATTTAAGTACATGATGTAGCCACATCTCTTACATAAATGCTCCTCGTATAATTTCTTGTTAAAACAACATTAAAATACTAACTCGTAGATTTTTTCCCCTCATACGTTACTTAATTGTAAATTGTCCTCAAACTCAATAGTTTTGTCAAAAAAGTCCATCAACCTTATTTCTTAAAAATAGTTCACAGTAGTTTTGAGCAAAATCCCCCAAGTTCATAGTAGCCTTGTGAAACTTATAACAATGATTAAAAAAAAAATCCTGAGAACTTGGATTCAAATTAACTTCAAGTCAGACCTGTTACATCTGCGGATAGATCCATGGCATTGTCGATCCACTTCCAAGTGTTTGCGGATCGTAACCACCCTATCATGAAACAAGAGTCATTTTTCAGAAAGGAAGCACCGTGTTCAATATAACCAGCATCTACTTTTGAGGAAACAAGAAGGCAGTAATTCAAATATGCCAAATAATAAGCACAGAGTAAGGTGCTGTTTTGTTCAACACAATCATGACATTCGCGCTTCCAACTTTTCACAATAAAATTACCGAGAAAATGAAATAACTTGGTTAACATTTTTTTTGGAACTAATTACACACCGGAAACATATAAACTACACAGGACCTCTTGCTGCTTGGTTGCCAATATATTGTTGCGTCATTTATATGAAGACAAATCCATGTTGTACAGTAGAATATACAAGAAAAGACACAACTATGGGATAGTATAAATACCATTTGCTTGTTGCCTGGTTGTGCCCCAACATTGGGTTGTAAATATGGTTAGGCGGCAACGACCTGAAACTGCTAGGCCAGATTACCAACCTTGGACATTCCTTCTGATGCAGCGAAAGGAAATTAACTGAAGTAGGTCTAATTTTAAATCTTGCCAATGAATTAAATATCCTGCTTTGATGATTATATCATTGTCCATACCTGAGCCTCTTTTCCTTGTGGTGGCCTCCCATGCCATCATCTCCCTTCATCTCCATTTTCTAACACCCGCAACCTTTCCAACACCTTGAACACCGTCCTTGCCTGGTTTATTTGCTTAATTTATGCGAGAAATAATCTTAGGTCGTGTATCATCATACGTGGTATCACTCAGAAGAAACTTCTATGCTTCCCTAATCAACTTTGGAGCAAGTTGATACTTATCAGAATAAACCCATACCACAACAAGCTGAAGGCATCTCATTGTTAAATAATCATAATGATCTGCACGATTGTTAGCAACAATATGTTCTGAAGGTCAGTTCATAACATGCAAGCGCTTGAAGTCCTTCTTCCAGCGATCTAAAATGAACTGAGATGGAATCTCATAAACTTGTTGCAGTTTGAACACTGACAAAGCATGTCTACAGAGAATACCCTTGAACTTGAAAGAACCACATATGCATAAAACATCCTTTTTTCAGCATCATAAAGAACTCCATGGTTCTTATTCATCATCCTCTTACCATCTTCCAGAAAGATACATTCCATGACATCGAAGGTAGAACTTGACCCATCCACGCTGACAACTGAATCATGGCAGTACATTATAGCCTCAATCTCGTCTGAGAATTTTTTGAACATGTTAATAGTGTAAACCTTGGACAACTGCTCTGCCAGGTAAAACTTCGACACTGCAGGCCGCCTTTTATGGAATGTCTCAAAATCTGCTTGGTCTTCCTCTTCATGCTTATTCTGTAAAGCCATCTCATATTACTAATGAACTGCCCTTCAAAGAAGGGTGGAGGAGATTCATTTCATTGAATAGCGGACATACCTGCCCAAAATGCATCTTGCAAATAGACTGGGACCCAAAAAAGCTGAAATTCATACAACAAACTTAACCAATCATTACCCTGAAGCCCATATATCTCCACCATCTTCCTCCATTCCTCCTCAAACTCATCCATCCTCAATGAGTCATACACCGCCTTCCACAATTGCTTGTGAAAGCTCTATAATCGGCCAACCCACCCAAATTATCTGGGACTTTCTTCATTATCTGAAACAAGCAGAAATGATGATGAACCCCTGGTAGCACCTAAGCAACTGCACTCTGTATGCCTTTACAATAATCTGAAATCACAGTATTCAGCGTGTATCCTGACATACAAGCAAGCCAAGCCTTCAGCAACCAAATGTAAGTCTCTGCGGTCTCATCAGAAAGCAAACCGCAACCCAATAGCACAGGCTGGCCATGATGATTCACACCAACAAAACATGCAAGTGGCAAATAAAACCTATTCAATATATACATGTTGTGTCCAACGTAACCACATCACTATAATACTGGTAACCAGCCCTAGACCTTGCATCAACCCAAAACACATTTCTGGCACAACCCTCCTCATCCAAATCAACCACAATAAAAAAGTTAGATTTTCACTTGCATTTGCGTAAAAAACAACCTAATTGCCTCCGAATCACCCTCCCCAAATCTCAACTTCCCTCTCTGGACAAAACCCCGACTCTCTAAACGAAAGCTCCTCAAGATTTATCAACATGCACAGGTTGCACCGGTTCCTCACTCTGAGCTACCATATTCTCCTCTTGCTCCCTCAACGAGTTCTTCTTCACGAATCCAGTCAAATGCTCGTAACAATTCAAAAATCTCGATATCGACAGGCTAACCGGATGATTATCATCCAAGCTAACCAACTCCAAATGCAACAACCCATCTCCCTAAAGCTTAACCCTAACCCGAGCTTGACAATTAGTAGTCACACTTGTTCTCTTCCTAAATTTAGGTTAAATAGTGAAAATGAAAGAAACAAATCAATATTAACATGATCCATCAGAACCAACAGAGAAAGCTGCAGTATAGAGGGAATAACAAGCCAAAGAGATTATGATATTCCCACTAAGAATGCTGGCATGAATATTCATTTGCATTCAGGGCCATACATAATAGTTTCAGAAATAAATCAATCACAGAACTAATTATTATGCTGAAAATAATAATAATGAGGATTTGCCAAATGAATTAACACCCATTATTCCCCATTGCAGGCCTTGCTGGTAACATCTCCCATCAATTTCAGAAGCTGCCTGCCATAAGCAAATATTAAGTGCATTAAAGGAGGTAAGTAACAATTAACTTAACTCAATGCATTAAAAAATAAATTAGATTGAGTCATGAACTTGCCTCCATAATGCAGTATTCAAGCCTAAAGTTGGAGATCAAATAGAACCAGCATCACTTAAGGCCGTCTTAATCTAGATGTTTCTTCAATAAACTAAACATGAACTCCAGAGAATAGCCCTTTTTCACAAATATCAAAAACAACAAATCTACAAATGCAAAGTAGGAAGTTCATATTATATATCTGGTAGCAATGTGGAAATTTTCTACCTCATACACTAAAAACAGCTTAATTGTGGATAGACCCCTTGTACTGTCATCAAATTAAAAAAGTACTACGCCTATAATTCTATTGTTCCAGATAGACCCCTAAGTGAAATTTTTTGACTCTTTTCAGGGGTCTATTGCAACAATAGGTTTTCACTCAGGGGGTCCATCTGCAACAATAGAACTGTTTCAGGAGTTCTATTTACGAGATAAAACTCTTTCAGAGTGTCTATCTGTGACAATAGAATTACAGGGGCAGTAAGTTCTGTTTGATGATAGTACAGGGGGTCTATCCACAATTCACCCTTTAAAAAAAGGGGGAAAAATGTCAAACCTGAAAGAAAGGCTAGCTTGATGAGAATATCAGGAAGCAAGTTCACAAGGTCTCCAGTGTTTCACATTAGAGTTCAATGGTGAAGGTAACGCAGTTGACCACGCATCCAAGTCTGGCAGTGGTCCTGTAAGTGCAAGATAGTTATCGCTATCTTTTTCTGCCATTCTCTTCCAACTTAGCTGCAATTAGTAAATAAGGCAGAAATTAGCCTCTTTTGGATTAAAATGTTTTACATTGGTGGTATATTCAAAAAGAAAAAGAAAAAGAAACTTGCATTGATGCGTGAGTCATATTGCAAAGCCATGAACAGGGTATAGATATAAGGATATCGGAAGCGTTGAAAAATGATATGTAGAAGTTGTAGACATAACCATAAATTTTTTTTTTTTTTGACATAACCATAAATTATATGTATAGTAATGTACATTAGACATGCATACATACATATACACGTAATATGTGTGTGTGTAATATTAGGATAAGACGTGATACAACCTCAAGATTCACAACCAAACATTATACAAACCCTATTGCCAATCATATACATCATGAAAAGTAAGTACCATCCAATTCAATCCAATTGCCTGTTTTTTTAATTATTAAAAAAAAGCAATTCTAGCCTTCGAGCTAGTTCTAGGCCGATTGGCAATGGCAGAAACATATCTACCAAATATCTCGCATGTGATGGTGCACTTTTTTGTGTCTTACACCTATGGAGGTCCCAACATATGTATGGTACATAAACTGATCTTAGCTGCAAGAACTTGTGGAATCTCCATCGGTCTGATTTGGACAAAATTTAAAAAGATTACTAGAATGTGACATTTTCTATAAATTAATAAACCATAATGTCATATTTTATGGTGTCGGTTATGTGAATCTATTTTCTCCATTCAGTTATTTAAGAATAATTCATTAAGAACATCGCCAGTTTATAATGGGATGGCATGCATTAATTTCTCTTTCTAGCTCCTAAGATTTTGAGTCATGTAACTCCAGAATTAGCTAATTGTGTCATCTTCTTCTTTCATCCGCTGAGACTCTGTATGATGCATAAGAAGTTTGGAAGGTTGCTTCTTGGTCAGAAGAGATCTCTGGATGGACCAATTGCTACATATCTCTACAAACATTGCAAGTCGTTATCTATAAGCACATGAAATTGAAAAGGAAATGTGAACCTTATTCTTGAATTTTAAGATACTGAAAACAGAAATTCAAAACAAACACAAAATTATCTTAAACTTAATATTTGATTCAAGTTTCTATATAAATTTAATGTTAGATAATCTATAGCTGCATGAAATCTCAAGAAGCACAAGAATGTTAGTTTAGAATCAATGTTGATTACAGTGCAAAAAATAACAATCTTGGAAGTCGTCGTGCTATAATAATAATAGCAATGCCTGCGACAAAATCTTCATCCCAAACCTTTGGAGTACGTAATTTTCTAATGCAATTTTGTAACACTTACTTTGTATTGAGGAACACCCATTCATAAGTGGCTGGGGAAATTAGCGCAAATTAATTGCATATACAGGACAATATCAAGGAAAGTGCCAAAAATGTCATAAAAATCAGGCAACTTGGCCAATCCATAAAGTATTAAACCTCACTAAACTGTATTTACATGCGTTTTACAATATAATAAGTACACATATCAAGATATAGAATGAGCAGTAACATACCTTTCCAGGAAATACTCGGCACAAAGCCCTAACGGTAGAATTCTGTATCCAGGAACCACTTAAAGATGCATTTGGATTTAGCATCTGATCACTACTAGCTAACATATCAGCATGCGCCCCACCACAGTTCACCATGATTCGACCATGAGACATCAACTTTTTCTCAATCTCCAGCCATACCGCATCCTGTTGTGCACAATAGGGAGGTAACATCTAAGAAATTTTACATTGAAAAATAATAATAATAATGTGAGAGAAGATATAAAGAATGCAACAATCAGAACAAAAAAGGTAATTTGAACTTTTCCCCAAAGAATGTTAAGGAACTATCATAATTAAGAAACCCAATACTTGAGAAATGTAGAAAGAATGCATATTAATGAATGGAAATTATCACCATTTAATATAGCAGAAACATAAAGAGAGTTGATATACGTAAAAGTGTATAATGTTATATAGCTAATTATCTACGTATTTGTGGATGCACAAGTGTGTGCACATGCGTGTGTTGTGTGTGTGTCTGCACGTGTGTACTTGTAAATGTACAAAATTAAATTACACACAATGTTTTTTTGAGGTCATGGATGGGGTTTCAAAGATGAAACACCCAGCCTTAACTACATTGCCTAGAATTGGTTGTTACAAAAAAATAGATGCACCCCAACACCATACACACAAAAATGATTATACAATTTAAATCGTTCAATGTAATACCAGGCAAATTTAATGCTACTTATAATTCCATCTACTTGGCACGCATATAAAATTAATTTTATAAACAACTTTTGATATACTTATTATTATTATTATTTGATACACTATTCTTCGTGTGACACTGCTCTGAAATTAAATTAAGTGAACTCAAATTTCTTTCAAAAGTATGTTTTCTAAAATTTCATGAAAGGAGCAATCTATTTTCATAGATGTCAATAACATGACTATTGAACAAGAAGTCAGCTAACATAAGCAGCACAATATTCTCTCCAGGACCAGTTATTCAGAAAATATCTCATATTAATACACAAAATAATCAGACAGTGCTGTAGTCATGTGAGATATCAGTTTCTTAAACTGGTTTTTACTCATATGAAAAGTAGCCAATTATAAGGGGTTTTTGTTTCTAGGCCCAAAAGTTTACCCTGATTTATCTTTAAACCCAACATCTTTTGCTTGTATCTTTAAACCCAATCAACTTTTTGTATTTACTTTTAAACCCAAATTGTATAATTTAGAGGTAGATTATCTTGTATTTATACATTTACATGGTAAAAACTCCAAAATACACCTTTTAATATCCCACTTAAATCAGTATCTCTCTCCTCTTCTTCTCTGTTCTCCTTTCTGAGCCCTAACCAAAAAACTCCCAAAAAAATCACTTTTCTTCTCCGTTCTTGTCTCGATCGACTCCCCTCCCTCCTCCGACCAACTCCCACCGCCGGCAGAGGAAACCCTAGTCCGCATCCCCAGTGCGATCATGCATCTCATCGATAAGCAGAACAGCGTCGAGCTTGCCTCCGGCAAATTCTCGATCGCCAAGATCCGCCAGGCTGAGAACATCGTCGCCGTCCTCACCCGCATTGACGGCGTCCAGTGGGGATGTGATGGTTGAGAGGCTAAAGTGGGGAGATGATTTGATGAAGAGGAGGATGGATCCGAAGGGGAAGAAGTGTGAGGTTAGCAAGGATGCTCTCAAGAGGATGAAAAGATTTGATCTTTGTTTTAACCTCATTAGATTTTATGCTATTAGATATCTTGTTTGAGTTGGGTAATCTTTTCAAAGTAGCAATCTTGGCAAATAGCAATAGGAAAAGGTTTG